>BHFT01025432.1:0-70593 GCA_004320025.1 Laticauda laticaudata | reverse complement strand
AAATGGTGTAGGGTCTCCCGCTTGGGTGGGGGGCTGGACTAGATGACCTACAAGGTCCCTTCCAACTCTGATTATCTGTATCTAATGCATTGATATTTTTTTTCCATTAGGCACTTGGGGATGGGAAGGGAAACATTTTCCCAGTCTACTTGTGCACTTGTTCAATAATTTTGAAGTTGTTGTCATCTGATGGACAGTGTTTCTCTAGTTTGTGGTTTAAGGATGAAAAAGCATGCAAACTTGAATTGCATAAATGTTAAAAGACTTGTCTTTTATTTGAGGGGTGGGAGAATTTAATGTTTGAGCAGAGATTAATTTAGTTTATCAAAAAAATGGCAAGAGGAACAGTCCAAGTGAATAGTACAAGTTATCTGGTAGCTGCCTACTGATTGGATCTGTAAAGATAAATTTCATCTTAGAAACATATTTCTAACCTCAGCTGCCACAAAATAGTTTCCCCACTCCCTCTTGTGTCACATATCTTCTTGCTTTTATATATGCATCAGACAACCCCTTTTAAAGATAGCACTACCCTAAAAATTAACACAATCATTACTTTAGTGGTGGTGTATTTTAATGGTAGAAAGGACCACCTATGTGTCTGGTAGTGTTGAAATATATGCTGGTCAGGTGAATAATATAACTATGCTCAGATATTCCATAAAGCTAATACTTCAGTTTATTTTTAAGTGCAGAATTATTTCTTAGAATATAGGAGAGAGCACTGTTCCACCCTTATTCTGCATATGTGGGTTGCAAAGTTAAGAGCACAGTTAAGTTATATTTAGGTGTCTCCATTGGCAAGAAAGGTCACCCTGAGCAGAGTCTATAACTCTTCCTTGCTGTCTGCAGGAATTAGGAAAATACTCTGTCGCTGATATGGTACTGTTTATTTCTTTTACATCTAATTCAGTTTTACTTTTTAGCCTAATACATCATTGTAGGCTGATGTGGCATTCCAGGAATGAGATAATCATGCTTGTTTGTGAAATCTGTTTTTAAAACCTTAGCATCTGGCATTTTGTTTAAACATAATGTAATTTGAGTGAAATACTAAAGTTTGAAAGTTTTGAAAGTATTCTGTGATTAGCACAAGCATCCAGTATTTGATGCAAGTGTTTTGTTCTGATAAGGAATCAAAAATCCTTATTTTGATTCACTGAGCAGTTTTTTAAATATTATTAATCAGATATTTAGCATTAGTACTGATTGGGAAAGAAGAAAGTGCCTATTCTTCTTTCCCCAAAGTCTCTGATAGGCCTGGACAATTGGCTGCTTTCAAAAAGAAGCATAATGAGATGATGATGGCATCCATTTTTCAAAACCTTCTACTACTTGCTGGAGAAAGGGATAATCTGGATATAGGGCCCAATTTGAAGGCAACATATAATGGCTGGTTTCCAATATCACATAAAGTTTGTGGACTCGATTTCAAAAAGTAGTGCCATTGGAACTTGCTGACACTAATGAAAAACCAGTAGGGGTAAATGTAGTAATTAAAGTTGCAGTTTGATTCTCATGAGATTAAGCACCATTGAACTCTTACTTATGATTGAACATATATTTACTACTGTACAGAATAATGCCTAAAATTACTTCCAGTTAGATCTGGGCTTCTTTCATTGAGGAGTGTGCCTGCACTTTAAAATGCGAATAATGCCACTTGACTAAAACTCTTCCCCCTACTTTCTGGACACCATAAAGACAACTTGATTCCTTTGTCTTTTAAATTTGTTGTTTCCTGTTAAACTTGTTGATAATTCTTGCTTATTTGATATCGCATAATAGTATAACTTAATATATAGTGCTGATTTTGATATGAGGGTTAAGCATAACATCAAACAGATTGTAGGTCAGGAGGATGCCTTTTGGTTTTTAGATAATGCCTATTTTTGAGGTTTCAGGAATTTTATCCTTCCAAGTAATGTTTAACTTTAAAATGATGTTTAACAGATTAAAGATGTCAGTCTGAAGTAATTAGAGCTAACATAGGAAGTTTTCAGAGGTTGGCCTTTTAGCAAAAATACAGGTTAAAAAAGGAATAATGAAGCTTTAAAACCCTGATCTGTAGGGAGGTTCCCATAATTACTGCAGGGTAAACTAGCAAGACTCCATTAACTTCATAAGATCCATGCCAGTAAATCCTGGTGGAAAATGTGTCTACTAGACAAAGTGATGCTTGATAGTTAGGTTTAGATTTAAAAAAAGGAAAACTATTGCTTCTATGCTGTGGGTAGTCCTTGGCTTACCCGCACAATTGGGACCCAGAACTTCCACTGCTAAGTAAGGTCGTTAATTTTATGTACTTTAGTGCCACAGTTAAGTGAATTGCTGCAGTTGTTCAGTGAATGACATGGTCATTAAACGACTCAGCTTCCCCACAATGAGATTGCAAATGGCAATCACTGGGATGCTGCAACCATTGGAAATACATGGCAGTTCCTGAATTTTTATTGTGTGACCATGGGGAAGCTGTGACCATTGTGTGATGACCAGTTCTTAGTTACGTTTTTCAATGCTGTTGTAACTTTGAATTATAAGTCGAGGGCTACTTGTACCTAAAAATATATTTTGTGTTGTGAATGTGAACTGTGCTAGCAATGGCCATATGCTGATTCTTCCTGAAGACTTGCAGGAAAAAGAGGACACGAAGGAAAATTGTTGTGGCTAATGCGTTTCTTTTTGTTGTTTAATAATTTCTCCTGAACAGAATCCCACTGAAGAAATTCCCTTCCATGCGTAGCATCTACAATGAATATGGGACCAATATCCAAGATTTGATTGAGTTGGGACAAATGCTGAAGTATAAATTTGGGGGTCCTGGTGCAGAAATACCTACCCCAGAGGCTCTGAAGAATTACATGGATGTAAGTAGGGTGGCAGTATCCTTGTCTTATCGTCTTTATTGGTTTTGGTTTCCTAACTATGAGAAGAATTGATGTGATATAGCAGTACACCAGGCTAGGCAAATTAATGGGCTGTACAAATATATCAACAGCTACCAATATTAAGAACCATCCTCTTAACTCCTGCCTCATGGACAGCATACTTCAAATATTTTGGATAGGGAGATGGGCGGCATATAAATTTAATAAATACCCATGGCTAAAGAACCATGGTAGAAGAGGTTTATCAACTTCTCGGTCTTCCTGGATCTGATTGGTTACTATGTGACATAGAATGCTGAATTAATGAGTCTTAATGCCTATGTAGACCAGTTGGTGTCCTTCCGTTGCACAACTATCTGTAATGGTTACGTGCTCTGCGCTTCAGTTTGAGAGCATCCAGCAACTATTGTTTCATAGCTCTTGCTGCGCATGCTCAGCTTCATTCCTTTAGGCAAATTTGGAATGTGGGCCATCCACCCTACTATCTCATCAATCCCAAAGTGTGTCATTTCCTTGTGAAAAATATTCCCACAGAAACGTTTTGTGGGAATATTTCAGGCTAATTTTCTGAAGAAAAAAAACTCACATCTACTTGGGAGACAACTTCATGATTTGCTTAGGGCCAAAGATGCTATTGAAATAAAGGTATAGGAGAGGTATGAAGTAATAGATGAAAGTAATTAGAATATGGATATATGGACTCTTACGTTTCTGACATTTGGGGAACAAAATTCACTCAAAAGATACTCCAGTTGAAAAGAGAACTGATCCAGTGAAATGGCTAAAGTTAGGAAGGAGAAAAACCTGGGACCAAAGTGGAAGTGCAAATTTTCTGTGTAATATCTTCTTATTCTCTGTCATTTTTGGCACCACTGCTGTGATTTCACTTGATCAGAAAAGCATGTTTATAAAGTATGTGCACTTATGTCTTCTTAACACAGATTTACAGCTGGAATTTTAATTTCTTTCCTAATGGAAAATAGGCAGACAATCATTTGCATTTGGACATTGTACCTGGAATGTAATAACTCCTTGGTAGTTTCTTCCAGGTTCAAAGAAAGTCACACTAATGGTGCTTGACATCTGGTTGTTGTTTCTCAAAATGAAAATGAGTGTAGCTGCAGTGAACAGTGTCTCCCTGTTTCTGCTTTAATTTTTTAAAAATATTATTTGCAAGGCAACATTAAATAATTCTACTCTATTTTACTTTTATTTAATTTATATACTCTTTGTTTATTTATACAGTTTCCTCATCCAGTTTCCTGTTGAGCAAAAGATATAACTCAAAGTTTATCAGCAAGGCAATAGTTAAAGGAAAACTGTATTCAAGCTCTGTGTTAATGATAATTTTTAATGACTAATTAGATCTCAGATGCTATATGAATGCTTTTGAGTCATTTGATTCTTGAATTCCTTGTCAGTGAAAAGAAATAGATATATGGATAAGACCAACCACAGTTTTCTAAACTAGGGTAAGCTAGGCGATCTCCTAATACTCTGGTTGCACTAAGTCCTGGTATAAACCCAATCCATTTTTGACACCCCACAAGTTAAATTGGAAATTGAAATTTGCTGATAAACACTTTGATTCGAGACTGCAACTTTTAGTCACAGTGAACTGTTGGATATATAAATACATGTGACAACTAATGTTGTTTAAAATATATTTTTCCTGTGTAACTGTTTAAACATCACATTAAGCCATACTTTAAAATTTGTAGAATAAGCCATAGTAGTTGGGTTTAAACAGCATACACTCCCAAAATAATCACATTATGGCTTGCAGTTTATGGAAACCCATCGTATAAGCTGGATAGAATGAGGGGCTCGTTTTACAAAATACACTAAAGTATAATGTAGTTTGTTTGGTTTTGGCTTAATGTGCTGTGCAAATAGTCATTATGGTTTATAGTTTAGCTTACTATGTATGGAAGCCCGTCAATTGTAGTTTATTCAGCAAAGCATTTAAATCATGGTTTAAAAGAAATTGCAAGCCAAGCTATCAAATTGGAGGGAAGACCCTACAGGCCAGCACCCTGCTTCATGCAGAAGGTTCAGCATTGGAATATGCTGAACACTTGGCTGGTTAGTATCAGGGAACTTCAGCAATTTGTTCCACTATGGAGCAAGTCTATCAAGCTTTTGCAGAAGAGCAGGTTCCTAACTCTTCTGCATAAATAAAATCAGATGTATCTTATAAATGTGGAATTGTATCAAACCATAAATAGATCTCTGTCTGAAAAAATACAGAAACCATTGGAGAAAATAATCAGAATATATATAATAATCTGGTTGGACATTTATGTTTTGCAAAATACAATTAACAACTCAGGCCATCATTTGATAGATTTTCAACTAATTGGAATTTTTTGCTTTGAAATAAACAACTTTAAACAAAACTGACTTCTGCACTTCTTCAAGTAGCAAATGGTATCTTTATGGTTTTGAGTGTTGTTGTTTTTTTAAAACTCTTCAAAAATAACCACTTCAAATTGTAACATGTAATAATTATATGACTGGCAAAAGTAGCAATTTCAGGCACACCTCTTTCATTAGAAGGAGGGCAATGTATTGAGTGGTAACTTTTGGGTATCCCAAGATTGCTACGAATAGTGGGCTTTCTTGGACCAAGTCCCAGTGAAGTCAGCAGGGTTTATTGGGAGGAAACATGATTAGAGTCAAGTTGTTGGTGTCTCCAGCCCAATCATATCTATTCTTTAAAAATCTAGATGGCAGCATAGATACATAGAACTGATAATGCTTGACTGCCATCTAGTAGTTATCCAGATGTTTGCAGTCTGGATATAATAGGTCTAGATATATATCTGGTAGGTCTGTCTTTTCAGTTTTGAAGTTTTGTATTCACTAGGGATTGGTTTAATTGAACTTGGCTTTTTCAACCTGTCATTTCCACATAATAATTCTTGGTTTTCCATTATCCAGTTCCCAAGCTTGCTCTCCCAGTTATCAAATCCTACGTAATACAAATCATTGTTCCCTCTTAATATTATTTTGCTGGAGGGGGAGCTGCTACAGAGAGAGTGAGTTCTTATGAAACTGCAGTTATGCTGGAACAGCCAGGTTGTCTGTTGAAATCAGATAATGTCCCATTATATTAGTATCACCTAATATGAGAAAAGGTGGTACTGGAAATTCTTTCTGTTCAACTCTAGGGGTATCGATAGGTGCCGTTATCGGTTGACAACATAGCATTTAAAGAAATTCAGGCATTTTTGATGTGGGAGACTTAGGTGCCACAAAACCAACGGCTACAAGTAAAGACCATTCTTTATTATTCTTGAGCTAATAATGCCCTGAAGCTCAGGGCTGGGTATCAAAAGATTTTATTTCTAAATAAAAAGCATGTTTCCTCCTGTAAATCTCTGTTGAAGTCTGTCTATATCTGTCATAGTGTCTGGCAATTTGGCTGATGTCATCTTTCACAAACAAAATTTGAAGTCTAAAATGTTCCCATTTCCAATATGCCTTGCCCTTCTATAAATATATCTTAAATTTTAAGTTGTTGCCATTTTCCTGGTGATCTTGCTGCTGCTTCTGAGATGCCTGCCTGCTTTCTATTAAACTGCTAATTAGAAACTTCTACTTATTTGATCCGGGAAGGAGAGGAATATGTACTGCAGTGAAGTTGATGAGGTTCCTCTTCTTTTTGAAAGCATTAAATATCCCTACGAGGCATACTGGAGAATAGCAGTATGTTGGGAGAAGAGATGAGTAGTTGCAGAAGTGGCTGGAACCTAGGAAAAAAAACTAGCATGTCTCTCTTCTCTCTCCCTTCTCCCCTCCATCGTCTGTTATGGATCTAAATGGTCTGTACCTCCAATTTGGAAAAGTTGAGTACAGATAGTCCTTGACTGACAGCTACAATCAGGACCAGGATTTCTGTTGCTGAGCAAAGGATTTAAGTGAATCCCTCCCAATTTGAAACCCCCTTTTTTTTTTTTTTGCCATGGTTGTGAATCATGTAGTTGTTAAACAAATCCAGCTTCCCCCATTGACTTTGCTTGTTGCATTTAGCCGAGAAGATTGCAAATGGTAATTACATGATCCTGAGATCCTCCAGCCACTGTAAGTGCATGCTGGTTGCCAAGTGCATTTTTTTTTTATTCCAGAACCATGGGAATGGCATGATGGTCAGCAGTGCAAGGAACGGTTGGTCGTAAGCCACTTTTTTCAGTGATGTTGTAACTTTGAACAGTTGCTTAATGAATGGCTGTAAGTCAAGGACTGCCTGTATTTTATCAGACATATTTCTTCTCCCGTGGTTGTTGCTTTGTTTGCCAATTCCAAGTGAGCTGTACAAGAATGTATGGAACTGTTTAATCAAGCTTTATGTGTGAAATGTACCAAGTAAAATTGCTCAATATGTTCCTGCCCTTTTTTTTTTTTTAGGAAAAACTTAATTGGTCTTTGTCTTGGATGGAGAGAAGGAGGTAGCATATTAAATCACATTTAGCAATTATATACTGTCCAAATCTTTACTTGAAGACCTTGTTGATACCTTTCCAGGGTAGACTTACAGTGATTTAGATGATCTTCAGCCATAAATATACCTATATCAAGTGTTTTGAAGCATATCTTCACAATCTGTTTTTGTAAATTTATAGGCCAACCCATAATGCTTTGAGATTATTGAGTTGACAGCTGTGAAGCTAATTGGGATGAATGCCATTGTAGGGACAAAGAGAACATCAGCCTAAACTGGCACTCTTTCTGTGACATATAGGTAGAAATAAAAGGTGCCTCAAAGTCCAATGCCAACTACTGTATATTCTCAAATATTATGCTGCTGTTATTTGCATAAAACAAGATAGCTTAGTTATGGTATTCCAGAGCCATGTTAAAATCTCTCGTAACCCTAAGGTCCTGAACAGATTACCTGTTCACATTCCTGTCTTTCTTATACTGTCAATTATGGGTATATAAAACAAGTACCAACTTGCTCTTCAACTGGTAGTCATACTTCATTTACAAGAGTGGAATTGGCTCTTCATACACATTTGAATCTGCATAGGATCTAAGGTAATTTGTCTCCCCAACCGACAGGGTCTGGAGGCTGTCAAAATCCACATGTACTTTATAGTGCAAATAGATTTCTGGGTATCTTTATGCCCCATTGGTAAAACCTCTGCTTATTCATGCATCCAGTGGGTGGAGATTCTAGAGACAGAGGCAGTATTCTGCTTGCTTTTCTACTTTTTTTTTAATTTGCCATCTGCCATTCAAGTCATAAGGCTTTCAAGATATTTGAAGAACAATTTAAACAAAAAAAAGATAATACAGCAAAGGACAATTAAAAATACAAGAGTTTAAAACATCCATACAATTTGTTGAAAACAAAATTATAAAATTTTATAATTGCTGTTTCAATACTTGTCTGGTTTTAAAATTGTTGTAAGATGCTGAAAATCTTTACACCATTGTATCTCAGGAACTTGTCAGGTAATTAGGAGAAGTGGGTTTGATGTTGACATTTTTGCCTTGTATTGCATTTTTCTTAAGGAAGTGTTTCAGTTGAAAGGTAATCTTAAGTTCTATACCTTTAAAAACCTATAGTGTAAAATATCTGTAGTGGGGGATGATGTTTGAGAGTATTATGGGGTGACTATAAGTATTATTGCTCTAAGTTGCTCTGAAATAAGTTGGGCGTCAAATAAATTTCATAATAAATTAAAAAATTATATCCGATGGTTAATTAATTTTATTTTTATTTTTGTCTGCATATGTTTCATGCAGGCATAGCAAATTTTGCTTTTTACATGATGAATAACTCGTGCATTGAAGCAAGTGCATGATGTTTGAGTCTCAATATTCATCTTTGCTTTGATGTGGTCTTTTTTTCTACATGCACATTCTGTAGTCACTATCTGCCTCTGAGTCTTTTCAGATCACCATCAAGGTGCAAGAGAATGCTTTGTACCTAGGCTACAGGACAAGTTGCTTTTAAACATTATTAGTTCACCTTTGAATTAGCCACACCTATCCTGACATCATGTTGTAAAAGTTTTCTCCTTCCCCTTGGCAATTCTTTGGTGAATTGAGCACACAGCATCCGCTGAAAATGCCAAATCTGCCTATTGTTTAAGCATGAGAATTGCAGAACAAGCTGGCTTTGCTCTTATTACACACAGGAATGCAACTTTGAAAGTCAAGACAAGGAGAGGTTGCTAAATTGCTCTCTGTACCTTTGCTTTTCAGAAGAATGGCAAAAACAATCTGAAGTGCACTAAGTAATCATGTGCAGTTTAAATATAAGTATAACAAACTAACTTTTCTCCAAAACTTTTTTTTCTGTTTGTCACACCAAATTAGGTGATATGCTTTCATTCTTTACACAAATGTAAGCTAAACAAAAAAGAAAAATACAAATATATGCAATAACATTCAAGATTCCCCAGAACTTCAGAATTGATAAGCACAGGATTTTCAAAAGTGGTCCTGGAAATTATTATAAAATGAACAATTCCAAAATCTTTGACTGTATTTGTCAAAATGTTTCTCCCTTTGTAGAAGAATGCAGATTTTACACAGATCGGCAACATGTTGTTGCAAATCCAGGTGTAGATTTATCCTTCCAATAGCAATAGTACTTAGACTTATATACCACTTTATAGTGCTTACAGCCCTCTCTAAATGGTTGACAGAATCAGCATATTGCCCCCAACAATTTGGGTCCCCTTTTTACCCACTTCAAAAGAATGGAAGGATGAGTCAACCTTAGTAATGCTATATAATGTTAGCCAACTCCCATGTCTTCTTAATATTGGATAAATTCCAAATAATAGGGATATAATCAAAAACATGTATGTTTTAGATTTTGAATTAAAGTAAGCACATATTTATCTACCTGGATGTTTATTTAAAATGTAACTCAAAAGCTTGAGTGCCCTGTATAAACCTAGACGAAGACTGATGCACTTTAACTGGAAGAATACTGTATGCCACAATAGCTGTTAAAAATAAGTCTCCAAATTTATCAAGGAAATAGATTTGTAGTTTGAATGCATAGTAGAATGTTTTCCTGACCTGGGAATAACAGTGATTGCTTCATTAAAACTAAATGCAGTGGATTGATTTGAGAACGCTGTACTATAAGCCTCTAATAAAATAAGAGACAAAAACCTGTTTTATACCGATCTTTGACTGAAATCATTGACCATGATTCTTCTACAATTTCAGAGATTTAATTGTAATGATGATTCTTAAAGCAAGTTCTGCGCATGTGGGAAATTGTGATATATGCATTTCCATCTTCCATTTAAAAAGAATCCATTGCTCCTTCAGTTGATGAAGAATTAATATCATATAATTTAGAATTACATTAAAATGTGTTGAATAATGAATCTGGAATCTGTTCTTTTCCCACTTATATTCTAAATAAATGGTACAATATTATATTGCTTAACTCATTTAATATCCAACTAACTTGCACTATGTTCCATATCTCACTGCTTTGTGCAAAGTAATCAAAACTCAGTTTAGAAGCCCAAGAAACTCATTAAATTTGCATTTAGCAGGGACCAAAGATCTTTATCAGACCAGAGATGGGTGAGTTGTACAAAGCCATCCAATTCTCTCTTAGACCACAATGACTATTTCAGAGAGAAGCTTTGCTGAACATCTGCTTCAGCAATCTTTTGGTGAGAAATCAACTTTCTGTAAAGCATTACTGGTGCCAACATTAGTTACTCCATCATGACCCATCTTTCCCTAAATTAAAATTTTTATGATACAAAATACCATAGAACTACAGGTGATTTCTTAGCAAGCCTTTCATTTGAAGCTGTTGAAAAAACCACTGTAGTTGCTAAATAAGCTAACTTTAGCAATCTTGTTGAAGCTGTTTGAAAGTGTTCTGTCTCAGCCACACCTAGCCCACCCCCACAGTTGTTCACAAGGGTAAAAAAAATACTATAATGAGGCTTTCACAATCAAACATGCTTAGTCAACATTTGACTTGCAGAGCTAGAACATATTAGAAATGTCATCTGGGAAAGATGAAGCTGATATTCATATTTGGGAAAATGATTTTCAAATGTATTTGAAATGCTTGCTTCTCTGGTGCTTTTTTGAAGTGGTGCATATTCAAAGGAACTTAAATAATAGTGTTAAGTCAAAACAGAAGAACAAAAAACCCTCTCCATTTCATTTTATTTCTTCATATATTTAACAGCTCAAAAATACGGTTTTGTACCATAGGGATGGGCAGAGCTGTAGATCTGAAAGAAAAATAAGTACTTCGGGACACACATAGGTGGACACATAGCAATTAATAATTATTTAAATCAAATTTACATCTTTCCCTAGGATCATTTCTGCAACTCTGGCATCAGTGCCCTGGTATAAGCCAAAGAACCTTCTTCCCTTTGAATTTGAAGTGTTGTGAAGCCCTGGGTTTTTTGTTTTTGTTGAGGGTTTTTTGGGTTATGCAATAGATTATGATTGTTGATTAGAGGCTATCAAATCTGGTGACTGCATGAATAAATGCTTATTATCTTGCCTTGTGTCTAATAATAACTTGTAGCTCTTCCAAAGACATTCCAGTAATGTATTTAATCTCATCCATCCACTTTATCCATTGTGTCCCTCTCTATTTTTCACAACCTTACCACACATAATAGTTTTCTCTAGTTCTCTCTTCTGTCTTTACCTCACATGGCCAAAACATGGCCAATCATTGCTTTATGAGAATAGTCAATTTTATTTGATCCAGCACTATTCCGTTCTTCTTGTAATCAGTGGTAGCTGTAATAAAAGTTTTTTAAAAAATCATAATTTTAAGGTTACCTCCTTCCTTTCCTTTATCATTGTTCAGTTTTCATAACTGTTCATTGTCACTAAAAAAATCCATTGCTTTTAAGTATTTTAATTGTTGCCATTGAAATGAACTTCCCATTCATGATTTAGTTTGTGTCTATCATTTCCTTCCTTAGATTAATGTCATATTTTTACAGAAACAAAAAAAAAACCCCTACGTTGTAGTTTCAACTGTAATTTCATCAAACAATGCAGATTCTATATCGTCTTATATCAGTTTTAAAAACTAGGTTTTTCATTTCCCATTTTTATTTTTATCTTCTAGATCTTACTTTTGACTAACAAAGAAGCATATCTAAATTTTCTAGTTTTTCAGCCACTATACTAGTTAACATCCCTTTCGATTTTGCTATTATGGTATAAAAGGATAAAGGAACAATTTGTTTCCTTGTCTCAGTTTCTTGAATTCTCGATCATTTCTTCCCCAAATCTAGTTCTTTCAATATCTTTTTATTGTATAGAAAATCATCAGAAAATCCAGCACAGGCATTGGCCTTAATATTTTTCGTATTCTGGCATGATCCATATGGTCCTCCTCCTTATAATCTCTTGCTCTCCATTATCTGGTTTATGTCACTTGAGAATGACTAACTTCTATCTTATTTACAGCAATGCTGTTTGGATCTAATCTGTTTGGATGGGAATTATAGGAATAGGAGTCCAACATAATTGAAAGACTTTAGAAAGTCTTTTAGAAAAAGACTTTCTCAGGGGAGAAAGGCAGCTTTCTATTAAAAAAGAACAAAGGTGAGCGATGTTGCCTAAAAATATCAGGTTCAAAGAAACCGTCTAAATCCAAAATCTATCCTTTAGTTTATTTCTGTTCCTTCTTAGGCTTTTTTAAGACATATTTTTACTCCTATTCATAGTTTTAAAATTGCTGGTATTAATTTTACTTATGTATTTTATGGATGGGCAGAAATACACAAGAACAATTGGGATACTTTCAGTACAGTTGTTCCTTGACTTATGACCATAATTGGGACTGGAATTTAATGTTGCTAAGTTATGCAATGGTTAAATGAGTCATGCCCGATTTTATGACCATTTAAACAAATCATCACAGTCTTTAAGTGAATTGGGTTTTTCTCATTGAATTTGCTTGTTGGAAGCCCTCTGAGAAGGTCCTAAATAGTAATTATGTGACCCTGAGACAGTGCAATCATCATAAATACAGGCAAATTGCCAAGCGCCCATATTTTGATTTTGTGCCTGTGGAGACATTCCAATTATCATAACTGCGAGCACTATCATAAGTCACTGTTTTCAGGGCCATCATAACTTCAAGCAGTCATTAAATGAATGGTCATAATTTGAGGACTCCCTGTAGAGGACAGATGATGTACCACCTGTGTGGCTGGAATGGGAAGCACGAGAATAAAACACCATGCGTACGTTAGCAGCTATGAACTATATTTATACATTTGGTCCACTGTTTCTATGTTCATTTTCAATGGAAGTGATTACTTTGACAAAATTGACAGTTTGGGAATTGCCTAACTAGAGTATAATCAATTCCAAACTGCCATTGTATTAGCTACTGAAGTCTATATGCCTGGATGTTTCTCTCAAGGGAACATACTTATTTGGACCAAGCAAGGGTGGATTTGATTTAAATCAACTCAATTTAAATCAAAATTTTTAAAGAGCAACTGTCATCTCTGTCCCACAGTGGCTTCTCCTCTGACTTGCTGTTGACTCACCGACAGTCCCAATATTGCAGAATATACAGCCTCATTGCTGCATAACTAAGCTCCATTTCATGCTGAATGAACTAATTTATTAATGTATCTTAAATAGAAAACTATCTTTAGATAGATTTCTACTCCAAAACATTTCATTTAAATACTTTTTAATATTTTTATTTGATAAAAATAAAATCCATTTTATTTTATTTTTAAATGTTTTTTATCCACCCTGGGACCAAAGTTGCCTATTGTCCTTCTGTTATTACAGTTCTTTGATCAACTACATTGGAGAAATCTGCACAAACATTTCTAACCTAGCAGAAACCTACGCTTCATATCAGCCAACATTTACAGTGTGCATAAATCTGTATGTTGTATTTCTTTTTTGCAAATTTTCTAAAACAAAAGTACTGTATATCCTCGCATATAAGCCGACTTTAGAACACTTTTTTTTTTCCAAATTTGGGGGTCGGCTTATACGCGCATAAAATCTGATTTATCGGGTGGCCGTTGCCTCGATTTGCGCCGGAAGCAGCGACTTAGTGTGGGCTTCCCACGATGAGATCTTGGCTCTCGCACTCCTTGTCAGCGGCCCTTTAGCAGCCCTCGCCTCAAGTAAAACGCGCGTGAAGTTGGGCAGCGACTTAGCAGGCGGCTTCCCGCGATGAGAGTCTTGGCTCTCGCACTCCCTGTCAGCTGGCCCTTAGCAGCCTTCGCCTCAAGTAAAACGCGCGTGAAACGGCCAATTTTTCTCCCTGGGATGGACGATGAGCCGCAACTTTTGCCCCGCCGTTTTCCTCTGGGCTTCACTTTCTGTTGTTCAGGGAAGTCGCGCCCAAAGCCCTGTCCTCCCAGAATCTTTCTGATGTGAGCCTTGACGGTGAGATCAGGGGTTGAACACCATGGTATTTGGGGGTCGGACTTATAATGCGAGTTTTTGCATTCCTCATTTTGGGGCAGTTTTTTAAGGGTTGGCTTATATGCGAGATCGGCTTATATGCGAGTATATACGGTAGATATGAATGAATGTAGAAACAGTTCAACAATTGTGAATAGCAACATGTGGCCACTCTTTATTGAATAGTCCTTGCAAACAGCTTTTTTTATTTTGTATAACAATATATAGACAGATGTAGCTTGTAATGAGTCATTTGCGCATGGGAACAAGACCTTTCCATATTGAACCTTGGCCAAACAGACGAAGTTTCCCTTTGGCTGTGCCAGTTCTATTCCAGGCAATTAGCAGGAAATATACATTTGCTAATAGTTGAAGGCTGTTGAAAGTAGCACAGTTTTGAATGGAAGTTTGTTTTATGATGATTCTGAACACACAAATGTTTGGATAAATAGCAAAGGTCTAAAACAGAATGTAAAGTACATTCTAAAATAATATCTAATTTGAAGGGTGTGAGATCTGAGAAAGGGGAAAAATCAACAAAGGGACAAGCTCAAGATTGTACTCTTTCCTGAAAAAAAATAATTGCAAAATACACTACTAATATTTAGAAGTGAAGCCTATTAAAGCAATGAATTAAGGTGTCTTCTTTTGGTCTGTTTTTTTTTACAAATATTGTTGGTATCATACTCCGTATATTGCTTTTCAAGTTTTTATGAATGATTATTTCATGGTGACTGGAAATTTACTTGTCTTTTCTTTCACATAAATGGATATAAACAATTCATTCTAGGATGGAGGAAATAGATTGTTGCTGCTGTTGTTATCATATCTCATCTTTATTTTATACAACTCAAGGTACATACATAATGCTTTTTGTTCATAAAATATTAGAAAACACTTAACTGTGATTTTTTTTTTTACTTTGGATGTCAAAATGTTGTATCACATTGTCTTTAGATCTCCCTATCCTAATGATGGGTATCCTTTCTTATTGCTGCCCTTTTTCCTATAAATCGTAATAATAGAAGTGAGAAAGATTTATTTTAACTTTACTCTTCATTTTTGAGGTTGATTATAGTTGGAGTGTCCTGACATTCATATGTTCTGTAAAATAATGAACAATGTAGTTGGTAGTGTAGCTGGATGAAACATATTCTATTCATTGCAGAATACCTTATGCCACCAGACTCGAAATTCTAGACCTAGGAAACCTAGAACTATGCCACCTTCGGTCCGATCTAAGTATAGTATATAAAATTTTATATTGCAATGTCCTACCTGTCAATGAATACTTCAGCTTAACCATAACGATACAAGAGCATGCAATAGATACATTGAGTTTCATTTGACGTGGTTTGAACTAACGTCCTTTATGCTGAAGTCGTTGTCTCACCAGTTACTCTGGAATACTGTACCTGACTCTGGTTTCTTCCCCAAACCCCAGAATCTTTAGCCTTAGACTGTCTACTATTGACCTCACCCCTTTCTTAAGAGGTCTGTAGGGGGCGTGTATAAACGCACCAACGTGCCTACCGTCCTTGTCCTATTGTTTCTTTTTATTTTTCTTATACGTATCCATTTCATGTATTCATAACTATGTTTATACTTGTACCTGTTATCTTATAATCGCTTGACAAAACAAGTAAATATAAATAAATAAATATTTTGGATCTATATAGAGTTGTATTACAAGTTGGAATGATCCTCTTCCCTCTCTCTCACTGGAGGAAATCTTAGTTATTTATTGTCCTTGCATGTTATTTTCTTTTTCAGGCACAATATTATGGAGAGATAGGTATTGGGACTCCACCACAGAAGTTTACTACAGTCTTTGATACTGGCTCATCAAACCTCTGGGTGCCATCTGTTCACTGTAGCTTCTTGGATATTGCCTGCTGTAAGTATCCATTCTTGCTTACGTAAAATCTTGTAGATGGCTGATTTGTACAAGACCATCCCATATGATTATAAATTTACCTGTATGTTCTAACAATATAGGATGACATTCTAAGAAAAATCCTCTCTGTTGCTCAGCAAAATATATGAAAACCATGCTTGTCTATATGCTGTTTCTCAGCCTAGCTATTGAGCTTTTGCTGGTATGTAACTAAGAGCCTATCCAGTTTATAAAATTGAGGGAGTCTTCAGAAGAAGTGAATTTCTTATACAGAAACTGCTATATCCAACTTATACAGTGTCTATATATCCATCTGGACAGTGGTGGGATGCTGCCGGTTTAACAACTGGTTCGTTGAGCGCGCTCTTTACACGAGGACGTGCACTTTACGTGTGTGCGTGCCAAAGGCGCTTGCACGCAGCACTGAAAATGGAGCATTTAGAAATTCAGCAGCTTACCTTCCAAGTCAGCAACAGTAAGTAGAACAATGGGGGGGAGGAGTCAGCTGTGCCACATGATTGAGATGAGTTACAAAGCAGGAAATAAAGGGCAGGATAGAGTGGGGGCCAAATGATTGCCAGAACTACTGGTTCACCTGAACTGGTCCGAACTGGCAACATCCCACCACTGCATCTGGAGTTCTTCTGTTCCTTTGAGCTGAACTCTGGGTGTCCTCCAGTTCTATTCCAGGTTGTTAGTCAACCCAATGGAAGGGATTAGGAAGAGGATATTATAAGGAGGGGAAATTTTAACTTCTGGCAGAATGACATTTAGATAAATCCCATATATACGCTCCAACCAGAACTGACTAAACCCACCAACCCTTGAGAGAGAGGTCATAGTCCCGGGCTTCCAAAAAGTGCCCACGGTTAGAAGGCACTCCTTTTCTGTAGTTATGATAATACTCTGGAACAATTCTCTATGAAGATCAATTCCTCCTCCCTGTATTTTTCTGCTGTATTTTAGGAAGTTGTTGAAGATATAATTACTTTGGAAGACATTCTGTTAACAAGCAACTATACCATTGTTTGTTTTGTATTTTTATGTTTATTACTTTGCTTTTGTTGGAGGTTTATGAAGCCATTATTTTAATGTATTGTGGAAATTTTAGATGTCAAATTGTGTATATGGACTGCTTTTTACTTCATTTTGTAGAGTTTCCAGTTTCTCCACAATGTATGATACCTGATTTGATTGTTCAGTTTTGTTTTTCTCTGAATGCTGAAGGTTGTGATAGATATCTTATGTCTCTTAAATTCACTGAAGTGTGTTTCCTAATTCCTGAAATAAATGGAGCACTTTCTGTTTTGTGATGATCTTCTGAAGCAAATCCATACTCCATTAGAGATCATAATGAACTCATCTTCCAAATTGTTCTGTGCCTCTCCCATCCCCCAACCCTGTTGGATTAAAAAGATGAAAGTTACTACATACAAATGAAGCCAATGCACCCTTCCAAATTAATTAGATGATTTAAAAATGTAGATTAAAGAGAGATTCTCTTTCATATTTGTAGCTTCAGATTTAAGCATTGCAATAAGATCCTATGTTCTATATTCTTTTTTGAAATTACCAAACTTGAGGAAACTGTAATACAACTCTACTTCCATTGTACTGGGCTAAAGATAGCTGACGATTGTTTGAAGAAGAAGGTTCAATTTGTGATGAGCATGATTAAATAATTTTGGTCTGAGTTGAATAGGACTGAAAAAAGTGAGCAACATGGGAGGTAAACTGTTTCAAATTATATTCAATTCTCTTTACAAGTCCTGTGTGCATATTCTACTTTCTCAAATTTGGAGATTGTTGAAAAAATACCGTATATGCCAAGTTAGCCAATTACCACACTACTCTTTTCAAACCTAATTTAACAGCTCAAATTGGACTTCTCCGTTTAATTTTTGAATTCTTAGGGAACTTTAAAAAAGTAGCCTTTGTTAATGATTCCAAATAAAAAGCTGCATTCTGATAATTATTTGCTCTACTCAAAAAAAATCCTTAATTCAAGAGGACCTTGTCAGTAGAAGATATTTATCAGCAGATGGCACTTGAAAAGGGCAGAGCTACTTCAGATATAAACTTGGAAATGTTGACTCTCACAAGGAGTATAAAAGATTCTAAAAGCCACTTTTCCCCACTGTGGTTTCTTAGTTCTATTTAATTGATTTTCTTTATGGGGACATGAATAAAGCAGTACATGAGTTGAGTAAAGAACATGGCTTTGATCCATATTTTTAAGGCAAATAATACTTGTTCTAGTTATTTTCCTCTGCTTAAGATGTTGCAGAAAAGGTATAACAATGCAGATTAATAATTGGGATGGAGTATTTTAAAATTGTATAACTTTAACTGTTCCTTAAGGCCCTGTCACACTGCCCAACGGATGCAAAACGTTTGTAAAAAGGACACAGCAGATGAGAAAAATGTTCCATCCATTGTTATCCGCTCTCAAAAGGGGCAAAAATTTGCATAAACAGAGCGGATAACACGGAAAGGAACGGACAGGGGGAGGATGCAGAGCGGATGGAAAGCGGATGCGGAACGGAAGCATCCTTTTGCATCCACTAGGCATCCTCTAGACATCCTTAATATCCGAGATAGGTCCCCTCTGCGAACATTTTTTCCGTTTTAAATGCTTTCTTTGCATGCTGCATCCGCTTTCATCCTTTCTCCGTCCATGCTACTAACGCTGCGCATCCGTTCCGCTTCCTCCCTGCGTCCGTTTACCGCTGGAGCGGATTCGAGTTGCGCGGATGCGCAGCGGATGCCTAGCGGATATAGCGGATGCGTAACGGATGACAACGGATGCAGAACGGATGTCCCCCGTATGCCTAGCGGATGCAGAATGGATGCGTTTGATACATTTTCCGCTCAAAACCTTTTGAGCGGATGAAATGTCAATAGACAAATGCTGGACGGATAGAGGAAGCAAAACGGAGGCAGTGAGTACAGAACGGAAGCATCACGTTAACCTACAGATGGTAAGTGTTTTTCTCCGTTTTACATCCTCTTTCCATCCGTTGCTGCAGTGTGACAGGGGCTTTAGTTTCATGTAGCTGAAATAAAGTGTTTTTCCAGTGTTTTTAAACCAAAGTTCAATCCTTCAGATTAAGTTCGGAAAATTAGGTAAAATAAGCCATAGAGATGTCTGAATACTGCGGGGTGTGTGCGTGTTATTAAGTTAGAAAGAATGTATTCATGTCTTATCTCTGCTTCTTTTCATCACAAGATTGAATTAGAATTCAGAATTATAAGTAGAATTCACAAAATACATCTCCTTATTGCATCTTAAATGATGTGACCAAAATATATCTCTTTCCCTTTTGTTTTTTGGTCCCATCTGTCTGTTGCAGTGTAGAAAGCAAATAAAAAAGTGTTATAAGAGTGAAGTATAGGTAGTCCTCGACAGTAATTGGGACTGGAAATTCTGTCGCTAAACAATGTGGACATAAAGCACAATGACACGTGACCATGCCATCATTAGGTAAATCCAACGACACTGCTAAGTGCAATAACTTGTGGCTGTTATTTCTGACCTCCTGTAGGCTTCCCCATTTACTTTGCTTGTTAAAAACTTACAGTGAAGGCTGCAAAGAGTGATGACTTGGCTGTAATTTGCTACAATGTCATAATTGTGTGTTGGATGTCAAGCAACTGAATTGCAATTACGGGATTGCAGGGGATACTGCAGTAGTCACTACAAGCACTGGCCAGAAGTGTCATTCATTCGATGCCCTTGTAACTTTGAATGGTTGCTGAACTTGTGGTCATTAAATGAGGGCTATCTGTACTATTAATTTGGCATCTGTATTATTAATTTGGCTACTATCTTGTCTTCCACATCTATGTTTGAGTCTCCGTAATTTTTATTTAGAGCATAGAGTCAAACTGTGCATTAGTTTCATGTGTGTGGTCATCTTACAGTCCTTATGTTCTTTCTGCAGTAATACATCATAAGTATGATTCCTCAAAATCTAGCACATACGTGAAAAACGGTACAGATTTTGCCATCCATTATGGAACTGGAAGCCTTTCGGGATATCTTAGCCAGGATACTGTAACGGTTAGTACAATGATAGCATTTCATTATTAAGTCATAAAAGGCTCCAACTCTTTAGTCAAAGTACTAGCTGTGATTCTGAGAAATATTTGAAAGAGTGTATAATTATCATGATTGTATCTTCTTATTTTAAAAGGGAAATATTTACTTAACATCTTACTTATTCAGAAAAAAGAAATCCATCCCAAACAAATAAATATAAGAGGCTATTCAGACCTTTTGAAAGAGACTTTTTTCCGTTTTCTCATTTTGTAAGAAATTAACTCAAGTTTCCTTACAAGCTTGGTTTATTTTTTTCTAAATACTGCCACTGCGCTTTTAGACATCTATAACAGAAAAAGCAAATAAAGGGATGAAGACTCGTGATGGTGAAATGTTGGATTAAAAGAATGCTTTTAAGCAAATATGTAGCTCTGCCATGCAAAACATGGATCATTTGTCTTTCAATCAAGCTATTGCCTTACTCATAACTTTATTATGAATACATCCTGCTTTTTCTTCACTTTTAAGCATCTGATATGGGTTCAGCTTGTTTTGCCTACCTTTGGAAAAGATAACAGGAGTTTTAATTCAAAAAATTAAAAGTCCCAATTCTTAGAATTCAAAACTCTCGTCTTTAAGAAAGAGGAATGAGAGGCTAGTGACCAGAAATATTATTTTGATGCAACGAGCTTGATGTTTCCCATATTTCCTAGAAGCTTCAACTCTAAGAGTATCAGTAAAATCTCTCTACATGACAGGTGTCAAACTAGCACCGTGATATTTGGCTAAACAACAATTCCCAACAAGAGATTTAGCAGCATAGCCATCCAGTTCATTTGAAGGAAGTGGCTAAGTTAAGATGATACTGTCATCCTACATAGAGTGCAAAACACTAAGCAATCAATTTAGGAATTTCCAGATATTTGTGTCTTCATTACTCTATATCATACAGTGTTCATTAAGGTGTATCAAATGAATATTGCCATTTGCAGATGTGATTTAAGCGTGTGTTTTGACTTCTTCCTTCCTGTTGGTTTTCCTATCAGATTGGCGACCTGTGTGTCAAGAACCAGTTGTTTGGTGAAGCTACCAAGCAGCCTGGTGTCACTTTTATCGCTGCAAAATTTGATGGCATTCTCGGCATGGCATACCCCAAGATTTCTGTGGATAAAGTAGCACCTTTCTTTGATAATGTAATGGAACAGGGATTATTGGAAAAGAACATGTTTTCCTTTTATCTAAATCGGTGAGCCTCAAACTGGTAGACTGAAGTTTTTATTGTCTAATTTTATGTCCACCCTTGCTTTATAGTCAGCTTTTAGAGCATAATAATTGAAGACCCACCCATTTTCAAATCAGTAGCTTCATTGTCAACAGACGTGAATAAAGATATTCTTAGGAGACAATGCCCATTTTACGTACAGTTTTAAATAAAGTAATCTTTCTACAAAGATACAGATTTGGAACTTTTTGAAGGATCTTAAACTATCAGAGCAGACCCCCAATTATATACATAATAAATGCCCAATAGATATTTCTTGTCTTTGAAGCAGGTTCTGCTGAATTCAGTTTGGACTTACTAGTGAGAGTTGTTAGGATTTCAAAGTTGTTGATATCCTGGAAGGAACATTCAAGTTATATTTAATTATGTTGCTTTGCTAGGATTCTATGAAAGTATGTCAGATCCTACATGATTTGTAAACATTTTGGTCTGTTTGTGTTCTTTATTCTTCACTGTTTCTGTAAATTCAGTATAGTGGCTCAGAGGTTACCTCCTTGTTTGTACTGATTTTTACTTTCTTTCTGCACTTGTGTATTATCTCTTCAAGGGATCCAAAAGGCCAAACTGGAGGGGAATTGCTTTTGGGGGGAACAGATTCCCAGTATTATACTGGAGACTTCACTTGGGTGAACGTAACTCGTAAAGCTTATTGGCAAGTCCATATGGATAAGTAAGTTCTCTTTGCTTTGGTTATCCTGTATACCTAGTTTTATTTATTTAAAATATTTATAGAGCCACCCATTTATAACCAATTCTGGGCATCTCCCAGTTAAACACATGTCTATAACTTACTAGCATGTAGATTTAAATAACTCCAAAATCTATGGCAGGATGTTGTCTTATGGCACACAACATTTAGTAACATAGATGGCAATGTCTAATAAGTGTGGTGCTTTTTAGACCTAACTGGCTGCAGAAAGAGAATTGGGGTGGAAAGGAGGAAGAACGATTTTAACTGTCTCATCCTCCTGAAAGTTGTCTTCACTGTGGTATAATAGTTTAACTATCATGGACTTCAGAACAGTATACATTGTGCTTGTTATCTACAGGGAATGACGTGTGTTAAATGTGTTTCTGTCATCCTGCTTCTAATATTTATCCCTATCCCTATACTATTAGGAAGAAGAAATTATGAGAAATATTTTGATTTCTTAGTACATTGGTTGATGGCTGCTTTGTCTGAATGCCAAGTTTCTAGGAATTCCCTAGTGGTTTTGGGTTTGTTTGGGAGAGAGTGGTGATTCACAATGAAGTCCTGAGAGGAGGCCTAACACTGGTGATCAAGATTCATAGCAAATATCTTCATGAATTGTCTAGAAACTAAAGCACTCCCACACAGAAACCAAAAGTATGGGTCTGGTATATAGATAACACCATCATAATTAAAAAGTTGCATGAGACAGTCAACAATATTGTCAAAGAAATAAAATTCACAAGGGAAAAAGAAAGTAACAACACACTCCCCTTCATGGATATCCTCATCAGGAGAGAAAACCACAACCAACTAGAAATGCAAGTCTATCCAAAAACAACCCACACTAACCAAGGGCTCCATTGCCAAAATTAAGAGTTCAATTTCTCACAAGAGTTGCTGTGTAAGAACATTACAGATGGACACAAACACTCTACAACAACTTGGAATATCAGAAAAAGGACAGCCTATATGGAATGATTACCCACACAACTTTATCAAAAAGTGTTTGACTACTCCTATAGCACGACTAGGATGAGCTGTTAAAAGAATAATACCATACATGAAAAACATCTCACAAACAACATATTATTACAACCATACTATATCTCCGTAGCACCAAACCAATTAAAGTCTTCCTAAACATTTTAAGCAAGCCAAAAGACTCAGTGTCCTAAGAACAGCAAAGACATTTACAACATATAAGGTAAGTACTATAACAACTACGATGTATGACAGACAGGCAGAACATTAGCAGAGTGCATTCATGAACACCAACTAGCAGTTAGAAGACACAATGAAAGCTCCTTTTATTTCACAATGTATAGAAAGACTCAAAACACAATTTCAACTGGAAAACTGTTAGCATCCTAGACCAAGCCAAATCCAAAAATACTAGGGCATTCGTGGAAGCCTGGCATTCAGACAAATCGCCCATCAATAAATACATAGAGATAAACCATATTTACCACTCAAAGGAGATAATAAAAAAGCTAAGAAGAAAACGAAAACATCAGAACACCTCTTCAGCAGCCAACACCTAGATATGCAGGGATTAACACCAGGCAGTCAAGTGGAAACCAAAACCTTTATCAAGAAACTACCAAAGAGAAAACCCCCACCAACACTGGCAGGGCAAGTTATTCTATATAAACAGAACAAACTTCACTCCTATTCACACTAATGTTGTTACATAGCTGGATAATGAAACATCTGCAAGCAAACAAATCTCAGAGCACCAAGGACTCCACGGTTTAACCCTGAGCTATATATATTATGTTGGAACATATGTAAAAGCTTGTTCCCTGCATATAACTCTCTTGTAAATTTCCAGTAATTGTATTCGATGTAACCATGCAAGGATTTGATTTTATATTTCTGGTCTCTTAAGGAAAAAAAAATGAGATCTATCTTTCCTTCCAGGGTTGATATTGGCAACGGCCTAACTGTGTGCAAAGATGGATGTGAAGCTATTGTAGACACAGGAACATCACTTATTACAGGGCCAACTAAGGAAATTAAAGAGTTGCAGAAAGCCATTGGAGCTAAGCCAATCATTAAAGGACAGGTAAATTCAAACAGGAATTAGGGTATTGTGGTACTGTAGATGTTAGACATAGTAACTTGTGTGTTTGTTTATTTATCTGACTCTAATCACACTTCAATCTGAACTTGATGCTAAGCATTCATCTTCATTAAATCAAAAATTATTTATACATTGGTTTAAATTTAGGTCAGGTTCAGATACTGGTGTTGACTTGCCATCAAAAGATAGCTTTCTTCCTAGTTCACAGTTCTGTTATCTTGAATAATTTATTTGACAGTTTTGTAATTTGCTTCCCATGCCAAAATATAGAATCAAAGCTATAATAAATTCTCCTCTATGCTTCTAATATTTTAAAAAGAAATTAAAACAAGTGCAGTTCTTCAAATCAGAATAGAATACCTGCTCAATGTTTCTGTTCCGCGTAATATTTGAAGACCTAGAAATATAATTATTTTCTCAATAAAAAACTTCTTTGCTAAGATATTACTTAACCTTCAAGTAGAAATAATAAATACTGAATAAAAATATTTGGATTTAGTGAAATCAACCTTCAGTCCCTCGTAATGACAGCAAAAAAGCCAGATTTCATTTTAGGATTAGGGAAATCAGTTTTCCTTTCTTTGGAGGTCAATATTGCAATCAGTAGATAAAATTATTTTATTTTTAAAAAAGGAAAGATCTAAAAATATGTTTTGTTCATTTAAATAGTCACAGGTAAAGCCTTTAGTGGCGAAGAAGATGAAAATATAAAACTGTTCAAAAACCACATCTGCAAAAAACCTGCCATAGAAAAATTATAAATAACAGTATCAGATTCTTGGCAGATACAAGATGATAGATCTCCTAATACAGAAGATACTCTGTATTGAGTAGAGAGATGCCAAGCTGCATAAAACACATAATTTACTTGAGCACTACAGAGAACATAAATATCAGGGACAGTGTATGTCAGAGACAATACAGTTAACCATGCAGTAAAATCAAGCATAAACTCTTAATTCAGATTTCTAACTAATCTGGCTCGCTTGCTCCTTCGAAATAAATGGGTTTCCTGAAGCAAAGATTTATCTTTGCTTCCTCTGGATTTCACAGATTCTTGAAGCATTACAACCTTTAATCAAAGGCTCAGGAACGATATCACCTTAGATTTTTTCCTGTTCATATCCAGATTTTCAATGGATGTTGGAAAACAAATCCTCTTTTCTTCAGAAGGGGAGGAATTAGAGGTGGACTACTTCAGCTATCTAATTAAACTCTATGCCACAATCAGAAAAATTCTGCTTGAGACAGATTTATTGATTCCACTTCTGGAAAGTAGTTGCTAATCTTATGAATGCCAGTTATGAGTGATAAGAGTTAATGGATATGCAAAGACTGAAGAAATACAAGTAGAAAATCATGATGTACATATGGCTGCCCTTGGAGAACACCTGGAAGCTTAAGTAGTCCAGAATGCAGTGGCGATGGGAATGGTAGGATGTTTTAGCATACTCATTGCTCTGCAAGCTGCACTGTTTGCTAGTGAGCTTTCAGATGCACTTCAAGGTGCTGTTATTAACTATAAAGTCCTTCATGGTTTAGGGCCTTATTATCGGAGGCACCACCTATCTCCCATGATGGCCCACCAACAAGGCAAAGTTGGAGTACCTTCAGTCAATGTCAGGATCCAGGAAGTGTGGCTTCTCTTTTGTGATTCCTGTACTCTAAAGTGATGCTCCCAACCCCAAGATCCATGTAGCTGCACCCCGATGATGTGCTAGTAGTCTTTAAAAATATGGCTGTTTCTCTAGGTTCTGGAGTAAAGTGTTTGGGAAGCCCTGCTGGTCATGCTTTTTTGTTTGAGAGGAAGTATGTATCCAGATGAATAGGATTGTCTTTTTATTGTTTTTCTATCATTGTTTCTTATTTATTGTTAATTCTGCCTAAGTTGTACTAGACTCTGAAAGTTGATCTTAAGTGAAAACAAGATACATTTAACAAGTATTTGCAAACCTCTAGTCATTTATTCCTTAGGCAGCCTTCCTCAACCTGGCGGTTCTCAAATTGATTTATTATAATTCCCACCATTCCCAGCAACATTATCAGTGAAGGTTTTATATAAATCTAAGGATGACCATTTTGAAGAAGGCCATCTGAACTACTGGCTTCTACCACATCTCAGGAAAGGAGAGGATTTTTCTTGCCCAGTGTTTGTCCATAGCAGGTTCTTATTTTTCTCTGTTGTTTTGTTTGCAGTACATGCTCCCATGTGATAAGCTATCCACACTTCCCACTGTGTCCCTAGTGCTGGGAGGGCAGTCTTATGCTCTTACTCCAGATCAGTATGCCTTAAAAGTAAGTTCCATGACACTCTGATATTCTTTTTCTTAATGCTTAACAGATTCTCTTAGGCATATTTTCTGCGTAATATACCTAGTGATAGTTCTTTTTGATATGTACTGAATTGCTTCTGCTCATTTAAGAAGATAGTGGGGGCTCCAGAAAGTACTACGGGCTAATCCCAAGTCTGTTTATATACTGAGATAGGTCAGGAGTAATGTTGAACAAACATTACATATGATTTTGTAAAAAGATCTAGAAGAATTTTAACTGCATCTTGTGTTAGTTGAGAAATCTATAGTAAGCAATAAGGGAAAGTTATGAATTCCAAAATTAACAAAGCATTTTCAGTCCTTGAAATAGAGGAACAAAAATACGACTTTTCCTGAAAAACTCTTGACAGTTATTAAGAAAAAATGATGTCCCAAAGCTGCTTTTTCCAGAAGGCAACTGAACTTTCCATTCCTTTGAAAATGTTTCACTTTTCATCCGAGAAGCTTCTTCAGTTCTGAATTGAAGAAACTGCTTGGATAAGAAGCTATACATTTTCAAAGAAAAAAAACAAAGTCCAGTTGCCTTTTCGAAAAAGCACTTTTGAAACAACCATGATTTGGATGATTGACAGTCTCCATAGACATTAGGATAAATTGATTACTGTATATGTATGTGTGTATATTCTTTAAATTCAAATTGTTTAAATTTTACCATAGAATTAATTCCATACAAAACAATAATGTTCTAAAACAATTTATCTTATTACTTGTTTTACTTTTTCCTCTGCTTCTATAGGTTACCATTCAAGGAGAAACTCTTTGTTTGAGTGGATTTTCAGGCTTGGATGTCCCACCACCTGGTGGGCCTCTTTGGATTCTTGGTGATGTTTTCATTGGACCCTATTACACAGTATTTGATCGAGATAATGACTCCGTTGGTTTTGCAAAGTGTACAGGCAATGTGTAAAAGCAATCAGTCATTGCCTTCCACAGTCTCAATACAAATGCACCCCCAAGCACATCATGCTTTGCTTTTATATTGTGACTGATGGCATTCAGAACAAAATCAAGAAAGTAGAAATGAGAGGAAATGTTTTTAAATTAAAAAAATACTGATCTTCCAATTTATATGTCATCCTTCTGATAACATACCATATAAAGGCTCTAATAAAATTACAAATTTTGGTGAGTCCTAATATTGTATGTATCCTTCAGATTTTTGATTCTTTGAAGCATGATCCTTTCATATATTTTTGAGCATAAGTTGTCTTGTTAAGCAACTTTATTTTCTGCTCACTCTCCCCCAAATAATATATGTTTTTGGATACAATTTCCTAGCAACTCTCCCATCATATATATATATGTGTGTGTGTGTATGTGTATGTGTGTGTATATATATATGTATATATGTATATGTATATGTATATATATATATATATNATATATATATATATATATATATGTATGTATGTATGTACATATGTATGTATATTGCAGTTGATCATTGAAAAATTCTTCATAGTGGAGAAGTCACCACTAAAATAGCATTTGATTCTTTATTTGCAATGTTGAATATAAAAATATATATACTGGTTGCATCTCTGTCATCTATGAAGTGTGGAATGTGCCAGAGTGTTCATGAATTAACACATTTTATAAAACATGGTTATGATTAGTAATGAATACTTGGGAAATAGCCATTGTAATGGGGAAGGTTAAAGATAAAGTGAAAGTAAAGATAAATGTTAAATGGCCATTTAGCCTGTTTCCCCTACTCGGGTAGTATGTCCTGTTTGTGAATATTTTGCTCTTCAGTTTTCCAAACCTTTTGTAATTCCTAGTTTCTTTTTGAGATATGAGAACAGACTTTTCCCAAAAAGTATTTGTCATAAAAGTTTATGAGATGTTTGGCTCAATTTATGAGACATTTTGACTCAAGTTAGTTTTGAAGAAGTTTTTATTCTTTATCTTTAATATTCAGTACAAGTTTTATTTAGAAAGTTTGACTCAACCATTGCATTCTGTTGTGAAGAAAAATATTGTAAGCAACTCAGAAAAAATATGTTCAGCTCTGAGGAATTTAATCTGGGGATTGAAATTCTGTGAATATCTCTATTCAATTTCTTTTTGCATAGATTTCTATATCAGATGTTTCAGAAAAGGAGTAATTTCTGTGCTAGGTTTTGTTTTGAGTCTGACAAGTCATATAATCAACTATTGTAGAGCGGATGAGACTTGATAGACTACAGAGCTGGGTTGTTGTTAATGCTAGGCTGTGAACAAAGAGATGTTAGTTCATTTGAAATATTTCATAATGCTTGAGCCTAATCACAAGGCTATTAGAAGCCATGGATAATGGAACAAGAGGTTAAAACAGGTTTGCTTCAGGTAAAACCAATAGCACCCTGATTTTGTATAAGGGTCTTAAAGAGTCTTAAAGATTTGTGAAATGTGGGATTGAATACACCTCCATAATAAAATATATTAGACACTCAAAACTGATCAGCACTGATTGATAGACTGGCAATGTTACACATTGCAGGTTAATGTTGAATGTGTAAAAGTCTCTCCAGTGCCATATCCAAAATTTGGATCATACTATTGATATTGGAAGTCTAAACCATTGTGTCAAGTAGGAGAAAGCTGTTGTATAGCAGATCCCACATTCTTGAGAAGAATAAAGTCCACCACATTTTATTGGAAATAGGCTTAGTAAATTTGACATGCAGATCGCACTGCTGGATTAGTAGTTTGCTGTAATTCCCCTGGTGGCTTGGAGCATTCTCTTACTTGTTTTCTCTAATTTGTGAAATGCTATTATGTTCTTGCCTGTTCAAAAGATACAATCAGTTTCATAGCTGTTCTCTTCTCAACTAGCAATCAAATAAATTGAAAATAAACAGTTTTCATTGCCACACATTATTGTTCTGACCCAAACCTTGTTCCAAGGAAACCAACATGAAACAGAGGTAACAGAAAAACCTTTTAATGATTCTTTACTAATTCTGTTCCTTCACGGTTAAAAGGCTGTTTCAAATGAATTATCTCTGATAAGAACGAGCCTTGCCAAGGTGGTGCAAGGCTGCCAAGAACTAAGAAAGGGACTAAGAAAGATTTCAAACACAAAGAGTCTCCAAACACCAACCAAGATATTCTGAAGATCCACAAGGCTTGAATGTAAAAACTTCTTTGCTTCCTGCAAAGAATTCCAGTTTCTCAGCTGGCTTTTATCTCTTTGAGGGAGGGGCCATTACCTTACAGCCTTACTCTAGAATCGCCTGTGCTGCTGCAGCTGCTCTTTCCTTTGAGCAGCCCTGCACAATCCCGCACTGGCTCCTTGGGAACCTATTCCATCACTGCTGCCAGCCTCCACAATCTCCAAAGACAGCATTCCACTTCCAAATGGTCCTGGCCCCATCCCTATATCACACGCAGGCCCCTCATCTGAGTCCTCACTCTCCGAGACCTCTGCCATCTGTACCTGCTGCCGGGCGAACCACAACAACTATCATGTCATTCTTGAAAAAGTAGTCTGGAGAAACTTTAAAGGGAATACATGATTTGGTACGAACACACCTGATTCATACATCATACCAAATTATACTGTGTATACAGTCCTTGATTGTTGTTGTATCATGACACATGAGCTCATTCCCAGACAGATATATTTTTGAAACAAAGATTTGTTTTATGAAACCTGCTTATTCGAACCTTGGATAATTGCAATGAACTCAGAATTCTGATTTAATATTTTTGCTTAATCTGACTTTTTTTTAATACTTCAAGAAACAAAGGTTAAAAAAAGAATTGACTGAACAAGGCATAATTATTTTGTTCATGACAGACAACCATGATTAGAGATTGTGCAGCTCAGTCCTAAGCATAAACTTAATCTTAAAGCATTTTTAAATGAAAGTCCTACTAGTAAAAAGGTTAAATAGGTATTTTGTATATGGAGAAATGAAAGAAGAATTAATTCATTCTTAACCAAGGCATTTGCACAACATGAAAAGTTTGATTACAATAAACTTGCATTAATGTTTTTGTGATTTAGTGTCTTGTGTGATCCCAACCAGTTTATGTGTAACCACAATCTGCAAGCGGGATTTAAGAAAATAAGTTATTCTGCTTTGACTCTGCAGATTTTTCTTCCTATCCAGATCTATGAACCTCCCATTACATTCTAGAAAGACAATTTTGACCATTTCATTTCCTACTTAATTACAAAAATATCAAGTTACTTAAAATGAAGTATGATATTGTACTTCTATTACAAATAACATGTTGAAACTGACATTACTCCTTTCCAATTGTTCAAAAGTCAGTACAAAAAAAATTATGAATATTAGATGAAAAACTAATTGAACAGATTCAAAGTTACCTTTATAAGCAAGAACGTTTTTGTTTCATCACTTGGTGAATATATTTTACTGTTTAAGAAACTATTTATAAATTATTAGTGAATTGTGATGAGCAAATAAAATGCAATTTAAATATGTCTAGAGATTATTCCAATTATGTATAATGGCAGCCCACTCCCTTATTTATAATGACATGGTATTGTTTCTACAAACAATAAAAGTGTTTCTACAAACAATAAAAGTAAAAGCTACAATCTAACAATTTAGGAACTAAAATAAGATTATGTCCTCTGGGAGGCCAGACTTAAGATATTGTAGGAAGAGCTCTTTGATTTTGTTATGGATACCTTTTCATATGCCAACCAGAGACTCCCCTTGCTGTAATACTACACATCTGCTGAAATCATCCACAGGGCCCTATTACTTGCTTTCCTACTTCCTGTTGATGGGAGCACTTTTTGCATTCACATTTTGTTTCATTATTATAAGAGTGGAGGGCAGCGAGGGCCTGTTGAATCCAATGTAGCGTCATTAGAGGACTCGTCCAGGTCACAACACCTTTGCATACCTTCAGCTCTCAAGTTCTTCAGAACTTTTTTGCAACCAAGGCAATAAAGAAGACAACCGCCTCCAATAAAAGTGGAAACAATAGAGGAGAGCTTGTTGATATTGGAACTATGGCTGTATCTGCGTGCGCGCTGACACAGCCTGGAACCAATATTGATCCGATTCCTATCCGCGCTCCCTGACCGGAGCATGACGAGCGCTTCTTTCCCTTCGGCGTCCTGTTGTTCTCTCCCAGCCTCACTTCGAGTTTCTTACACACACACACACACACACACAAAACACCGTNCCACACACACACACACACACACACACAAAACACCGTCCCCCAACCCCTCACTAAAGAGGCCGCGAATGACGATCGGGAGCGGCTAATTTTTCGTCGGTGTTACTAAGCCACGCGTGGCGTACGCGATGGTCCAAGGGCAAAAGCCTCAGGATGACACCATCGCCTTTCCTCAAGCTTTTCAAAGCCCTCTCAAAATCCACGCCAAAAAGCCCGGTCACGGAGATGGCAGGTGCGGGAAGGTTGCGTTTCCAGCAGGTAAGTTGGGGGGGGGGGAGGAGAGAGAGGCGGAGAACTTGAAAACTGCTGGAATCCCCCCTTCTCCCCCCCCAAAAAAAGTTTGTGTGTGTGCGTGAGAGAGAGAGAGAGCCACGCGCTAATTGCGCGCTAGAGCCAGGGCGAGGCAGCGGGGAGGAAAAGACCGCGCCTCGTGAAATCCGCCGGCTTGGCGAGGGGAAAAAGGGAAAACTGAGTGCGCCGCAGGGTCTTTTGGGGGAACGGTGTGGCGGCACGCCTTGCCCGGCTGGCTGAGGCCGAGCGGACGTTTGTCTCTTCCCCGGTCGGGCCCTCCTTTCCTTCCCTCAGCGCCTCCGCGAACTCCAGGTTTGCTAAGAAGAGACCGCGGCAGTATTGAGCTGGAAGATGCAGCACACTGCCCGCCTCCCTGCCCTCGCCTTTTGCTCTCGGATGGACTCCGGCAGGGTGATCCCGGCAGGCTCCGTTCGTAATTGCAAAGCCGGGGGAGGGGGGGGAACTAGGGAGAGGAGCCGGCGAGAGAAGGAGCGCTTCTTTCACTCTCGCACACCCCTCCCCCGGGCGGCTTTTTTTTTTTTTTTTCCCTCTCCTCCTCTTCCTCTCCGTTTCTCCTCGCACCCCGACCGCGCGACGCCGCCGTCAAAACTGCTGACAGCGTGAAGAGAGGGAGAAGGGAAAGTCCTTCGGAGAATGTTAACCCGCAGGCGAAACGCTTCGGCAAAAGAGCAGAGACCGAGCGGCGGAAAGCCGAGAGGCCGGGTTTCTGTCGCAGGTGTGTGCAGTCGGTGCCAGGAACAGCCTGGCTTTTTCATCGCCTCATCCAAGCCGGGCTGCTTTCGATGCCAACATCGGAACAGAGAGCCCCGCGGGAAGAGATGGGCCAAAGAGTGGATGGGAAGGTGGGGAGAGAGAGAGAGAGGAGAGGAGAGATGCGGGGTGGATGTTGGGTGTGGGAGGGGGGCGGGAAATAAAATGAGGAACTAGGTCTCGTGGCAGGGAGAGAGGAGTCCTTTTCACCCGCTCTCTCTCTTTTGGAAGTCTTCTCCCCTTTGCCCCGGTTTCTCGGTGGGGAGGAGAGGAATCAAAACCCTCGGAAGGTTTACACGAGTTGACCGAGGAGAGAATTCTGTTGTTTTTGTCCGACCCGACTGCAAAGGTGGCTGGGAGATGGGGATGAAAACCAAGCGAGGGGGGAAGAGAAAGAAGGGCTGGGGGGGAGGCCTGTGACGGCGTGTCAAGCCCCTTGCTTTTTCCCAGGGAATTCATGAACTCCGAGGCTGTTTTGCTGTGGGAAGCAGGGGAGGGTAAAGCCAAGCCTAATGCGGAGCTGGGACACCCAGCTGCAGGGAATCCAGGAACTGTTACACTGCTGCATACATTAAGGACTGCTCTGTCTGCTGGAGAATACTCCCTTTGTGGGTACATGTGTTGAAACAGGCTCCTCTCTTTTCTCTTTTCTCCTTGCCTTGCCTGGAAATCCCTCTTTTTCTCTCTTCTTCCTCTTGTCTTTCCCACTACTTCTTTTCTGTTTCTGATTTCCTGTTTTGTTTTTATCACTCACATCTTTTGTCTTCTTGACCCTCCCCACTTCCTCCATCACTATCTTTCTCAGGGGGACAGACTTTCCTTGGATATAGTTGTGTAAACTGGGGGTTGCCATCACGGAGAGGCCACAGGAACCGCCCTTGGGCCCTCCATGTCCCCTTGACGGGGCTTTCTGGACTCGAAGACCCCCTCATGTACCCCAGCAGGGGTGTTTTGCCTGCATCTCCAAGACGCCCCCCATACAGCAAGGGTCCCCTGTGCTGTCTCCTTCTTCTGCTGTGTGCCTGATGGAGAACAAGACCTGCAAAGGGGACAGCCTGAGACCACCGGTGCAATGCAAACACTCCGTGGAGAAGAAAACGATGACTAATCCCACTGCTGTAATTGAAATCTACCCAGACACCACTGAAGTGAATGATTATTATCTCTGGTCCATTTTCAACTTTGTATACCTCAATTTCTGCTGTTTGGGCTTCATTGCCTTGGCATATTCTCTGAAAGTAAGTATGAATCTCAGTCCTGCATGATTAAACTTGCTGGGTTCAGGCCCATAGACCCAACTAATTGTTGCTAATTTACTCCAGTTGGGAAATGAGAACTGATCCTTATTCCAGGAAGGAAGAAGTATATCGTATCTTAAGATGGACATTCTTGAATAGGAAAAAAATTATTTGTGAATTCAGGTCTGTGATACAAAAATACTATGAAAAGGAGTGTTGCCAGTTGTTGATTTGGGCGGGGAGAGAGATTCTGGAGGCATCCTCATAGATGAAATAATATACCCTCTAGATGGCTACAATAAGAAATTAAATCACTCATTGCAATTTAATTACTTCTTTCCGTTTCATGACAAACCAGGAAGATGAATTAATTTTATAACATAGGTTGTAATGATAACAAGTTAGGTGGGTAGGATTTAAGAATATATCTCCTCGTGGGATACATTTTCTTCATGCCATTGTCATCATGACCAGAAGCCTTTTCTGTATCCTAATAGCAATCCTTTCATCAGTTTTCATACTTTATTTATCTTTGTACTAAACATGAAGAATAGATCAATATTTTCATAACAAAACTACAGCTTTCAAGAGAAACCCCATTAGCAGAGAGATTTTGTGTTAGGGCTATGGATTCTCATTAACTCTCCTTGTTTATGAAGTATTGGAGAAATTGCTTCATATAATTAGACAATGCCTCATCTAATAATGGATCTATCTTAACTGGTAACAGCCTGCCTAGGACATCTTGCAAGAATTCAGGAACCGAACATAGATCTATCTTGCTTGTAAAACATTTCATTCTCTGCCACTACTACTCTTCAGTCTTTCCAAACTTTCACTGCCTATGTATTCTCTTCTTAAAAGGCAGGAATATTGCAGGTTTTATACATTTTTTTCTGGGCATCAAATCTATCATTTTGATTTTGGTCATCCAATCAAATATTTTGTATTTGATGTTCTAATGGGAAAAGGAGCTTAAGATTAAGGTTGTCACTTTGTGTTTAGAAACATCGGGAATACTATGAGATGGCAGCAGACAAATTCAGAAAACTCCAGCCCATTGCCATTGTCTAGTGGTCATCCAATGTTCTGCAGTATAGATCTGATAATCCTCCATCTACATAATCAATCATAAACCCATGGCATTGGATCCTGATGTTTAGGAAGAAACCTTTCCGTTTCTACAATTTGATGGAAAGGATCCTTTGAGGGGAAATAGAGCAACTAAATCATGAGCAAAGATTTGTACTGCCAGCTTCTAATCCAAGCTTTTGGAGGTCTTCTAAGCCTCTTATAAGACCATGCTCCTCCCATCATAGACTACCTTCTTCCTTGGGAAAACAAGAATAGAAAGGGACTAAAGACACAGCTGCTACTCATACCACCCAGGCACAGAAGAATCGGGCAATATTCCCCTGAGACTCATAAACGGCAAGGTCAGAAACTGAGACCTTCCAGCAGAACTACCTAGAATAATGGAAACTATTGGAGAGGGAGGAGGTATGGATATGACATGTATTATAGATCAGAAAAATAGATCTGGAACAATTTTGTTTAAAAATGGAAAATCAACAGCATGCACTCAGGTAGTTCATTTAAAGAGAACCTGCAGACTTACATAGTTATGAAAACTCTGGCTTATTTGGCCATTACAAAATTAGAGATGATTTCATTAAGAGCGGGTGATCTGGCCACAGAGCTTCTCTTACCTTGTGTCATATTTTTTAATGTAATATAACCCTCTAAACACAGCAAAGCTGCCATAATTATTTCTCATAACTGCAGGGGGGATATGAGACAGCTGGACTCCAGGAATTTCACTGCTAAGTGCAGCCAAAAAACAAATTGTGATCATCTGTCAATGATCACAGAATGATAGTTCTCTCCCCTCCACATTCTCCCCTCCCCCCCCCTTTTTTTTTTTTGCTCCTTTTTAATAAACTGGAATAAGGAGTTGAAAATGGCCTTAGAGAGGAATATATATATAATGTGTTTCACAGGCAGCATGTATACTATTTTGGTGAAACCCAGGATTTATTTATTTCATCCCAGAAATGGATCAATTAATTGCCTGTGTCCAACAACTGTAAATTGTGCAAGAGGGCAGTGGGATCATTTCCAAGCTAGCACTCTGTCTCTTTAGCAGTACAAGCTGGTTACCTCAAACTTGACTTCGACTAATGGGTTCCTTTGTTCCTCAATTTATTTATTTATTTATTTTTGCTGGGGTGGGGTAGAGAGAGGGAAGCCCAATGATTGGCCTACATTCCTCAGTTGCATTATGTGTGATCAGTCTGCTTTATTGTAGTCTCTTGAAAAGAGATTTCAGGAGGTTGAGTGTGTTTAATGTGCTGAGCCAACAGCTGTGGTATACAAGCTTAGCATTATTTTGCAGGTAACCCCCTGCAAATATACACGAATTACAATCGGCATCTTTTGAAAACTGGCTTTGCATTCAGTTTTAAGACTTGTCTGGCTTTGAAAAATGCAGGAAAGTCATTTTGATCATAAGGTCCCTTGCTCCCAGTGTAATATTGCAGCTCCTATTTTGTATTATTACATGCCCTAACTCATGTTCCTTATGTGACTGTGGCAGTCCTTTGTGAATTAATGGATCAATGCAATGCTCTTCTTATAGCAATAGAGAACAGTTACAAATAGTCTGTTGCATCGAATTTGCACTTGTGAGCATTGAGGACGAAGTGTTGAATTTCCATACAAATGCATTTTCTAGACCATGCACGGTCCTGGCTATTAAGTTATCACTCTTGGTCACATAACTCACCATGGTTCCAGGTCATGTTTTCTTATCAAACTAATTCAGGTTACATTCCTGTGTTTCATGCTGGACAGTTCTTCAGTCCTCACTAGTTTTGTGCCCATGTACCTGCCTTGGTTTCAGAGTGTTGGAGAACATATTAGGGTCTTAGTTGAGCCAAGTTCAGTCTCAGAATAAAGAGATCTCAGATTAATGGCTGCATTTGAAATTGAAATGTAGCAAACAAAATTCTGCTGTAATATCTAAGGGTGTGCAGTAATTATCGTGGGTCAATTACAAGAGCATACAGGCTGTCCGTGGGAAAAGAATGAGTTCTCTTGCCTAAATTTTGTTACTCAAATTTGTACTTAAATTGGAGTTCATAAATGGGTTGTCTATTAATAAAAAGGGCAGATGGCATTTTCTTTTCTTGAGCTAACAAAGTGCTGAAGCTGCATGTTTTTAATATAACGGTCTGTTTTCAGCGGTTCCTACAAGCTTTTCAGAGCTTCAGTGCTTCATCAGCTTGAGGAAGGAGAATGCTGTCCACCATTTTTTTGTAATAGGCAGCCTGTCATATCTAGGGGTTATGCTTAAGTCAAATGTTCGTAATTTAGGGCTGCCTGTATATTATTCATTTTTACCGCCTTCTAAAGCCCTGGACACACACAATCCTAGGCACCTAACACAGGCAGAGTTTGCACCTGAGGTTTAGACCCTATCGTTCTTGCCTCACAGGTAGTAAACGTTCTTCTCATGGCATATCCAATTATTTTTTTATTCTCCTGTTTCTAAGCCAGCTTATTAGTTGAAGGAAAAATGGGGACAATAAGGGACTGCACAACCTTTGAAGCAAATTCAGATATAAAATACTCTGCATTTATAATATTTTCCATGCAAAACTTAAAATTTTTAAATGAAGGATGGGAGCAGAATCTTTATTTATAAGAGAACACCACAACAGGGAACTGTGTTTAAAAGGTGTTGGATAAATTTCTCTTTCTCCACCCACATCAAGTTTATTTCTTTTTTTTGTTTCAAGTACTATCCCAAGTTATATCAAGAATCTGGATAGCTTAAAAATTTAAATAGGCATGGATCTGGTTCATAGATGGATGCATGACTATTAGAAACACCCTGAAAAGTGTAGACCAGAATAGAAAGTTGCAAAAGAAAGCGAACAACATCTGTACCATTACTAGAAAAACAATATGGATATATCCATGTGATCAACAGCTCATCCCCAGGACATTGCAGTAGACAGAGTGAAGCTAATTGATAGTTCCTCTTTGTGACCTTTGCTAAGTCTACGCAACATACTGTATTGGTGGCTGTTTCTAATATCTTTGATATTAGATTAAATCTGAAGGCCTTCTCTGATAAAAGTGAAGATTTAAAGTCTGACAAATGTCTCTGCCCAAAGGGTTTGTAAGAACATTGTGTGAAAATAGTTTCATTCACATTACAATACTGTGTTAGCAAAGGGACCTTGAGAATAAGAACTATTCCATTAGTGTTCAGTGTCTTTATAAAAGTTGGCTTTATGTTGAGTTGGCTAGGTTATTCAGTCACATAATTTTTGAATAACCTAGACTGATGGAAAAACAAGATTACATTTTGTGATAATCTAAAGCTTATCAGCATAGATACTTGAACAATGATTATACCCCACAAGGAGAGTTAGATCAAAACAACAACAACCTAAGCAAAAGAAGATAATTCAATACTTACCGGTAGATTTCTGGGGATTTGCAGTAGTTCAATATGATTTGGCTTCCTATTATTTAACAACAGTACTAATCTCTCTTGTCCCAAAACATATGACTAAAACAAGCAGAAGAGGAGGGCAACAAGAGATGTATTTGGTTTTTGCAGACTTTTGAGTTCTATTCAATTACATCAAAACAAATTTGCAGGTGCTGAATGTCTTAATTCTGATTACAGTACTATTGCATCAGGCTTTCAATGATAAAGTTCTAGAAAATGGCAAATAGATTCCATAAGCCTTAAATGTGTTCATTCATGTTCCAAAATATGATCAAAATATTCTAGTTTGATTTATTTTTTGTGTATTCAGTGTCATTTGTTTTCTAGGTGTAGAGTATGTGTCCTATAATCCTGTCCTTCACAGTATCTCTTAATTCTTTATTATCTTTCAATGGATAAGCAAATGAATACTAACAATTTAGTGCCAGCATGACTGCTACTAAGAACAGGACCAATATCCCTTTTATATTTGGTTACGTTTTCTCAAGTGCAGCATCTGCTGCATGAAGAAAGGTGAAATAATGTAGCGAAGGTGAGATTAATTCTGCTGTTTCCTTAATCCCTTTTCAATTTATAGATAAAAACGCTGCCACTTATTTTCATCTAGAAGTGGGTATTTTGAGGAGGGAGGGAATCCTGCCCCTAATTGAAAAGAAGGATGAAAATGAGATTTCAGTTAGATTTCTTTCGTAAGAAGAGTAGAAGATGCTGTATCCTGCCCTCAGTTGCTATTTAAAAAAAAAAAAAATAGCAGCAGCATCTTGATCAATACTCTGTGGGTCTGAATTGGCACTGTTGATTTCCTACAAGGTAAAGCACAGGCAAGTAGAAGTGAATAATGCAGAATATACCAGTGCTGTTCATCAGAGAACACTGTTCCCAGTCACATATCTACCATTACAGACTCTACCAAGACTCAACAGAGAACCCTTAATGAAGGATCCTGTCAAACTGGAACTGATTCTACCATCAATGGTATTCTACCAGAAATGTAACAACAGGGAGACATGGAATATTTGACAGTGCAAAATAGAAAATCAGAGTTTTTAAAATAAATAAATAAATCCTGTTGTGAGGAGGAGTTTGCTAAAAATGTTGCAAATAGAAAAACAAATATTTACATTTGAGGAGACCGAATGTTAATGTGTTATGATGGAGGGGAGGAAGTATCTGAGAGTCATCATATATGTTCTGCAAGCTTTTTTTCCCTTAAGCCTATAGGTGGCTGTTAATAAAATCTAGTCCTTTTATAGTAGAGAAAAGGAATTTTGTAGAAACTGAGGTATTCTGAAACTCCTCAGGGATTAGCAATGAAGTTCTAGGGCTGAAGAATTCTGCTATAAAATAAATCCTGGTCTAAACACTACTATTTTTCATCTGTTTTTGGGACACATCTTCTGTGTTCAAAGCATGCACAAACAGGGCCAGACATATCCTGGCAGACTAGCCAAAGTCATATTTTGGCACTGCTACGGTTTGTTTCATCTTCCTTTTTTTTTTTTTTTTTAGGAATTTCAAAGAGGTACCAACCTGTACCTTCTATCTTTTTTTCATTGAGTTTTTGAGCATTATACTTACAATTTTCAGTCCTGGACAAAAGTTAACTTTCTCAGAAATTTTCAACTTTTATAGTATGAATCACAGTAAATAATTTTAATTCCATCAGCGCCCAAACGTTGTTATATGTCGCATCTAACTTTACAGATGGACATGTTTGAAAAGCATAGAAAGAAAAAGTCCAAAAGGAATGATGAAAAATTATAAGATTTTATACTCATACTGTACATATTGGAAGTCTTTTCAACTTTGACATCCCCTAAAATTTGATGCCCTAGGCAACTGCCTGGTTGTCTAAGTCTAGTATCAAGTCTGGACATAAATACTTTTTGGGAGCAGGAGGGTTGGGAAGCCATTTAGTTTTAATGAAAGCATAGGATTAACACTGCTTAAATCATTTACAAGTGGAACTGAAAGAAAGCTTTACCCATGCATAATCAGAAAGGAATTGGAAAATGGACTATCGATGGCGAATTTGGATATATGTAGAAGAAGCCCCAAAGAAGTTATCCAAAACTCAAGAATGGATGCAAAGCTTCAAATGGAACTTTGAAAAAGAAAGGGAAAAAAGAAAAGGCAGTGGTAATCTTTTTCATCCTAATAAAAACAATTATGGACATAAAGAAAACTTAGAACAAAAAACTTAATTTTTAAGAAAAAAAACAAAAACATTACATTTTGAGGCAGAGGAACAAAGTAGTTTTTGACTCCAATTTTGGTAAAGTTAGAAAGGTTGAAGAAGGTACCTTTCCATTTTGATTTAGTTAAACGTAATTCAGATGTAAAATCTACTGGGAAAATAATGTTACAAATTCTCCTGAGAAAAATTGTGACCAAAACTTTTGCCATCATAACAGCCCTGAAAAATATTGATTCAAGTTGACAAAGATAAATGGGTCATTAAGTCAGGTCCACGAAGCAGAGGAATATAGCTATTTGCATTTAAACACAATATAAGAAATGTTAGCAAGGACATGTGCTAGACTAGACAACTTTTGCATCTTTATAGCTGTCACTGTGATGGATTGTTAAGATCCATATTATGACATTCTACATGGCATAAAGTTGGAAGAATTTTTTTTTATCAGTAATTTCTGCAGAAAGCCTTTCAGGCTCCTCTGTCATTAGGCTCTGATTTTATAGGAGAGGAAAGGCTGGGGAGAAAGGGGAAAATGCAAACATATCTTCAAAAATACAAAAGGAAACTTCCTTTATGTTGAAGGCATAAAAATCTTCAAGACAGAAAGGAGCATAGGAAATAGAATCACACAACAAGTATCCTATAGGAGGTGATAGTATCAGTTTGTGGAAAAAAATACACTTTTTTTTTCAAAATACTTGGGGTTACGCAGACAAAATTGCAAAAAGTGATGCTATCTCTCAGCATTGCCTTCATTTAAATATATTGGTTAACAGATAACAGATAATCAAAGTTGGAAGGGACCTTGTAGGTCATCTAGTCCAACCCCCCACCCAAGCGGGAGACCCTACACCATTTTCTGACCAATGGCAGTCCAATCTCTCTTGAAAGTCCAAGTGATACGCTCACCACAAACCTGAGGGCAAGCTTGTTCCATTGTGTATTGTTTCCACTTGTCAGAAAGTTCTCCCTATTTCAGGTAAATCTCTCCTTGTTCAGTTTCCATCTATTATCCTTGTCCCCTGGCCTTGGGGTGCTTTGGAAAATAGCTTGACCCCTTCCTCTGCTGGCAGCCCCTCAAATATTGGAAGACCGCTGCCATGTCTCCCCTGATCCTTCTCTTTTTAGACTAGCCAAGCCCAGTCCTGCAACGTTGTTGTATGTTTTAGCTTCCAGTCCCGGAATCATCCTGGTGTTCTTCTCTGTCCCTTTCTTAGAGTCTCAAACATTTTTATAACGTTGGTAAAAACTGGATGCAGTACTTCTAGTGTGGGACTTACAAGGCTTATAGATGGTATTAGGTACCTCCCTGATCTTGATTGTATCCTCTGTGTTAATACCAATTTAGATATTCATAGCTTTTTGGCTGGCGGCTGCATACTGCTGGCCCTATTTAGCGGGTTCCACTAAGACGCCAAATCCGATCTACTATAGTATAGTGCTACTGAGGTCGTTTCACCCCAGCCTTTAGGGTACTTGTTGTTCTGCCGTATAAGTGTAGACTGTTATACCGTTTTCTGCATCCTACATTTGATATTCATTAGTATATATATGGCCCATGTTCAGTCTGTTCGAGATCCACCTGGATCTTGACCTATCTTCTGGGTGTTAGCTTTTCTTGCCATTTAGTATCAATGCTCGAAAATTGGTAATGTTCCCCTTCTATTCTCCCTCATCTTAAGTCCGTTAATGAAGATATGAAGACGTACTCCTCTCCAGGTAGACTTCTAGCCCTCTCCCCCCCCCAAGCGACGACCGGAGTATGTTGTTCAGCCAGGACTCCAGTCCTCCGTGGTGGGTGCTATCTATTCCACTTTTTCCAGCTTTATAAGAGTAGGTTGTGTCTACTTGTTTGAATGCCTTGCTGTGCACTATGTCACTGTGTTGAAGAAATGATTAATAAGATTTCGTTTGGTTATGAATCGTATTTTTACAAACCCGTGCTACTGCTTTTACGTTCTTAAGATGTTTTTTTAATTATCTTTTCCAGTATCTTCCCAGGTATTGAATAGGCTGATGGCTATAGTTGTCCTGGGTCTGGGCTTTTTCCGCCTTTTTGATGGATCTACATCAGCTCTTCCAGTCCTCTTCGTAGTTCCGGTGCTCCAGCATTTGAAAGTAGAGATGCCTCCTGCCAGCTCCTTTAACTCCGGGATTAATTCATAGGCCCCGTGATTTGGTTCATCAAAAATCAAGGACACGTGTTCTCTTAATTTTTTTTTTTGGGGGGGGTGGCGATTTTAACTTTTATTTCTGGTCGTCTTTTACGTTATGTTTTGGGGGTGAGCTATAGTCTTTTTTGCATGAAGACAAAGCATGTTAAGCATTCTGCTTGCTTCCTGTTGCTGTTCCTTCCTGCCATCTTCTCCTTTAGTGGACCAACTGTTCCTTGATTTTTTTCTTGTTACTTATATGTGGAAGAAACATTTTTTATAATCTTTGACTTTTGTTGCAAATATTTGTTTCGTTCTGAGGCCTTTTGCTATCCGACTTCATCTTTGCAGATTCTGGTTATCTCCTGATATTGCTGCCTTAGTTGTATGTCCTTCTTTCCATTTTTGTACTTGTCCTTTTTTCATTTCATTTGCCAGAGAGATTCTTGTGCAGCCATACGCTGGTTTCTTCTGGATTTCTTGTTTTTTTTTCAGTATTGTGCTGGATCGGCTTTGCTATGATCATGACTTTTTCAGGGTTCGCCAAATTCTTGAGTTGTTTCCTCTTTAGATTTTCATCCATGAATCTTTCCCAGTTCTCTCTGAGATTTATATAAAATACAAGATACAATATTATAAAAAATACTCAAAAAAAGAGAGGCGGAGAGAATAAAATACCAAAAGAAAAAATAAAAAAAATAAGATTACAACTCATAATAGTTACTAAAACAATAAATACATATAGAAAAAACAATACAGCTCAAAGATATGCAACCGGCAAAAACCCAAACCCAAAACCACATTTAAACAACAAATACACAAAAAAATCAGAACAAACACAACCTACACGCGACACACACCACAAAAAACAACACTCTCAACCCCCACAAGAATAAACAACTCCGAACACCATCCAAATGAAACCAAACCTATCTACATCACAAATAAACTTTATGGCAACCTTAGAAATTAATCCAAGGCCTAAATACCTTGAAAACATCGTCACCAATCGTCATACAACACACAACCTCACCAAAAACCACCAAAATATCTAGAGCACCCAGTACTATCCAACGATAATCTCAACACAATCGAAATAAACCTCACACAATACAAATCAACTCAATACTAGATATATGTAAAAGAATAGTCAAATTAGACAAAAATAAGATCAGCACTCTAGTTATCCTCAAACCCCTTCATACCTCTATGAAGATCAAGCACAGACATAAAAGCAAAATTTGTCAGCGCACGACGGTTGGCTCCAAGGCCAAACTATAAATATTCGAACCTTATCATCACTTGGGTCAAGCAGAACAATTAGAGAAATATTATACCAACCTTGCTCCAAGTTAAAATGTGGAAAAGAAATCACCACACATATTGCCCAATGCATCGAACTGATGGCACATGAGCACAAGCAAAAGAAGACCTAACAATAACAATGCATCTTTTCGTGATTTTACAAACATTTATGTTACAATTCCTGGAACGTATTATGACAACGAGTAAATAAGTATAAAAACTCTGATTAAAATATAATCAACAACTCTATGTCTCCAAAATCAAAAAATTACAAGGCCGAAGAACATACGAAAATACTCAAGACATCCCTACCAGATGCACGAATAGACTGATGAAACCTCTTCCTCATCTATTAACTGACAAATAAGAACCATATATAGTATCCATATCCTACAGATAGACATACTACAAGCTGCCGCAAACAATAAACAAATATGCAATCCACCTCCTAACAATCTTTACTCCAATTAGAGCTGAAATCAATAATAGCAACTCCTCGAGAAAAGTCTAAGGAATGACACTCGGACACGATGTCTACAACTACTCACAAAATACTATATAGTGGAGTGAACAAAAAAGCAATATGCTAATAACGAACGGCAGACACTCCATAACTCACATCATAGAAAATAGCTAAAATAGTTCCTAAAAATAAAAAACAAAGAATCAAGTAAAATAGAGGGCTACAAAAAGTTAGATCGATAAGTGGATATACACAACAAGCTAGCTATAATAAAATAGGAAATACCAATACACAACAAATAACAAAAATAGCAAACAAACTGAAGAGACAACGAACTCCTGATGAGCTGCAGTATTGCTCTCCTGTGGTATCTCCTGCCACACCTGGACTAACATCCCCCAACTCCTGGACAGTCTGTGGTGCACGTGGCGTGGGGATGGAGCAAGACATTGTTTCCCAGATGTTGCTTCAATTGGATTCAGCGTCTTGGGGAACGGGCGGGCCAGACCATAGCATCAATGCCTTTCGTCTTGCAGGAACTGCTGACACACCTGCAGCCACATGAGGTCTAGCATTGTCTTGCATTAGAGGAACCAGAGCCAACTGCAGCAGCATATTGGTTCTCAAAAGGGGTCTGAGGATCTCATCTTGGTACCTAATGTGCTCTGGCGAGGCACATGGAGGCATGGTGGCCCCCGAAGAAATGCCATCCCATACCATTACTGACCCACTGCCAACTGGTCATGCTGGAGGATGTTGCAGGGTAGCAGAACACTTCGTCCACGGTGTCTCCAGACCCTGTCACGTCTGTCACATGTGCTCAGTGTGAACCTGCTTTCATCTGTGAGAGCACAGCTGGGTGCCAGTGGCGAATGTGCTAATCTTGTGTTCTCTGGCAAATGCCAAACATCCTGCACGGTGTTTTGGGGCTGTCAGCACACATTCCACTTGTGAGATGTCGGGCCTTCATGGAGTCTGTTTCTACCGTTTGAGCAGCCCCATGCACATTTGTGGCCCGCTGGAGGTCATTTTACAGGGCTCTGGCATGGCTCCTCCTGTCCCTCCTTGCACAAAGGTGGAGGTAGCATCCTGGTGCTGGTTTTGCCCTCCTACGGCCTCCTCCATGTCTCCTGATGTACTGGCCTGTCTTTCTAGTAGGCCTCCATGCACTGGATACTACGCTGACAGACACAGCAAACTTCCACAGCTCGCATTGATGTGCCATCCTGATGAGCTGACTACCTGAGCCACTTGTGTGGGTTGTAGACTCCGTCTCATGCTACTACTAGAGTGAAAGCACTGCCAGCATTCAAAAGTGACCAAGCCATCAGCCAGAGAGCATGACTGAGAAGTAGTCTGTGGTCACCACCTGCAGAACCACTCCTTTATTGGGGATGTGTTGCTAACTGGCTATGCTTTCCACCTGTTGTCTATTCTATTTGCACACAAGCATGTGAAATTGATTGTCAATCAGTGTTGCTTCCTAGTGGACAGTTGATTTCACATTTGGAGTTACATTGTGTTGTTTAAGTGTTCCCTTTATTTTTTTGAGCAGTGTATTTTGAACTGTGTGAGGGATTCAACAGGAAAACAGTCAAGAAAGCAAAGAAGAAATGGAACATGTTCCTTTTGGATCCTCTCTTGTATGTTGTTTTCTAGTTGATGTTTCCAAGGTAATCATCCAGGACAACTCCAGAGTGAACATACTATAGTTGCCTATAATACCTATTGAGAGAGAGAAATGCTAGATTTATTGTAATATATTTATTTCTACCTAATAAAGTTTCAGTTTTCTCAGCAGGTGGAATTGGCATGGCAAAAGCATGTGTGTACATTATGTAAATGCAATTGTGGGTACAGGGACATCTGATTTTAGTTTGGACCATGACTTTTCAATGGCCATATTTTTACTTGTATTCACTAAACATTAAGAGATAATCCAACCAATGAGAGACCAAGTGATTCACAGTAGCCAAAAGGAAGGGTAAGGTAAAAGTTTATCTCCAAAAATGGAAAAAGAATTGCACCAGGTCAGCAACTTCAGCTGTACTGCAATTGAGCCTGAGATAAATTAGCTCAATTGTCCACGGCTACTGCCGTCAACTAAAACTTGAGGTTGTGGAGGCCGCTTTCAGACTGACACAGAATCCTGGTGTAAAAATAAGTAACCTCGCTATGCTTTGTGGATCCAGTCTTGTATTGTGCTCAAAGTGGTTCCATTCTTCATCTGGGATTGCTGCTAATCCTATATTTCGAATCTAAGGTTGTATGTGTGTTTCGAAATTTGTTTATGGCTACCTCAAAGATACTTTTTCTTCCAGGGTCTGAAAAAGGAAGAAGTCAGTTGTATATATGTTTAGATTGTATAGTTCAATACTTAGAGAATCGGTTCTTATCTTTGAGCAAACGGTCAGGCCTAATGACCTTTGGGTCATTTTATCAAATTTAGGATCATACCAAAGCTTACATTATAATTGCGCCTCAAGTAAGTGTATAGGGCCACCCCCTTTAACAGTATACATTTTGAATGTGCTGGACTCCAACTTCTAGAATTCCATGCTGCAAATTCTTGATACTCCAGCCCCTATTAAAGAACCCATTCCTACAAACATAGGAAATGTTTCCATGTAAGATTTCAATTCCAAATTATGCCATTGAAGGATACAGGGCAGCTAGCAGCTTCAAAGAACAATTTTCTTCAGAATTATATCTTTAAAATTCCTCTTCCCTGCTGATACTTATTGATTCCTGTAATTGTGTTTGTGTTTTGTATTAAACATAAATATGAATTCAAGCTTCATCATATAAATTATTTACATCTGAATGTGTGAACTGTCTCCATTTAAAGGCAATATGTCTAAGAGACAATTTTCTCTCTTTTTCTTTTGATGTTTTTTTTTGACATGTCATTTCTTCATGCAGTCACTTAAGTAATAAATATGTGCATATGAACCAGATATTACATTGTTTTACAGGTAGGAACCAAGACATATCAACTCAGATTTTTAGATTTCTTGGAATTGTAGTATATGACACTCAGTGCAAACAGAATAAGCCAAGACTGCTGCTTACTTAGTCCAATGAGATTATTTCTTAATAAGTGGGTTCTTATAATAACAGTTCTAGTGAATGTTGACTTTTCAGTTTACACTCTGAGAAATAAAAGAGTTTGCAGCTCTTGAGCTCCCAGGTGGTTGGCAGCAAGTTTTTAATGAAGAAACTCAGTCTGCAAATTCTCATAATTTTATCATATTTCTTTGAAGAACAAAGATTTATAGAAATTAAGAAACATCAAGCTTGCCTTGCAGCTAGAAAAGTAAATACAGACAGGTGGGGCAGGGATAGTGTTCATAATTGTAAAGTACCATAATTTCAGTAACCTCCTGAGATCTGGAGTTAAGAAGAGAAACTGATAAAGAGTCTATCTCTAATGCCATCATTAGAGACAAGGAGAAGGAACCATTCATACTAGTCAGACCGATCAGAGAGAGTTAAAAAAGCATATAGTGCCTCAGGCTTCTAACCAAAATCCTTTCCAAATGAGAGCCATGAAAGAGCCAGTGCGTTCTTCTTGGGCCCTGACAATAAATAATTTCTTCAAATGTATCTTTAGATCTGTGAACAGCAGATCTGTGGACTCATCCACACTCATCTCTGTAGTGCTTTCCTCCCATTGTAAGAGGTAGTAAGAAGTCATGTTAGCATAAATCATGCTTGCCTTTAACATGCTGTACTGATGTTCATATAGTTCTTCCATGCAACATTGTTAGGTCAACAATGATTGGCATGTTCCCCTGGCTAACACTTGACCATCCCCAGTCATGAGAAACATCGGTTGCCATGCCTTCTGCATGTCAGATGATTATTGTAAAGTTTAAGTCAATCTATTCTTTTCTAATAGTATTTTTTATCAAAAAGATGTCAACCTATTGACCACTTCATAGCAAGCAAGAGCTTTCTCCCTTAACTGAAAGGCAGCAGGCACCTAGATTTGTGCAGCCAACATACAGCTGCTGAATTCTTGGAGCCAGAATTCAAGAAATGTTGGACTAGAAGGATGCTCATAGGTACTTTGTTTATGTCAACTGATTAACCTATCAACCACTAGGTGGCACCAAAGAGATGCATCTATAGCTGCTATAATAAAAGTAGTCCTGATCTACATGGCATTGGTTTCTTAGCTACATACCTTTTAGGACTGCTGGTGTCAGTCTGGGTCAGAGATTATTTAAAAAGAAAGAAAAAAGTAGCTAGAGAAGCAGGATTCCGCTCTACCTCACAGCCAAAACAGTAATGCAAATAATTTACCCAGGGGTAAAATGAAAAGGGCAGTTATAGTTCAGCAGACCAACTGCCCCAACTCTTGTCACTCAAGCCAATTCCTTCTCTTGGAAGCTTCTCTTCTGTCTTCCCAAGGAAAACACTATGTTCCTATTGGAACAGCTTGGTGGTCTCAATCTTCCTAGATAGCCTGCCTACAAGATGATGTCCTCAGCAAATAAAAGAAAAGAAAGTCAGGAGATGCTCTTTCTGTCCTGGTCTTATTGATTAGCATCCACTTAGAATGTAGACCTGTTCAACTCCTGATATTCTGGAACTTTCTGAAGATGGAAGAGCATTTTGTTGACTAGTTTATTATTACTTTACTTGGTCTTGAATTCATTTTAAATTAATTTGCTTATGTTATCTTGATTCTTGGTTTTATTATGCCTTTACTTACATTATTATTACTGTTATAATTACCTTTGTGTTTTGTAATTTTTATTTGCAATTTTAATTTTTGTATATTTCCCAAAGAAAAATATTTTTGTCTGCAGATAGATTTTTCCTGCTGACTCTTGTAATCTACCATGTCTCTTCATGGAGACATTGGGAGTGAGGGAATTTTAATGTAGTTACCTACCATATTATAGAGCTGTAGTGGACAGTGGTTAGAGTGCAGTACTGCAGGCTATTTTGCTGACTGCCAGCTGCCTACAATTTGGCAATTCGAATCTCACCAGGCTCAAGGTTGACTCAGCCTTCCATCCTTCCAAGATGGGTAAAATGAGGACCCAGCTTATTAGGGGCAATATGCTGACTCTGTAAACTGCTTAGAGAGAGCTGTAAAGCACTGTGAAGTGGTATATAAGTCTAAAGCCCCTGTCACACTGCACCAACGGATGCAAAGAGGATGTAAAACAGACAAAAAAGCTTGCCATCCAAGCGCCGTTTGCCATCGCATTGAAGTTTAATGGCCGGGAACTTGTATGTCCTTTTCCTGTACTCACTCTGCTCCTCCGTTTTGCTTCCTCTCTATCCATCCAGCATCCGTTTATGGATGTTTCATCTGCTCAGAAAGTTTGAGCTGCTCAAAACTTTGAGCAGAAAATGTATCCAATTCGTCCGTTCTGCATTCGCTAGACATCCGTTCTGCATCCGTTATGCATCCGCTTATATACCGCTTAGGCATCCGTTCCACATCCGCGCAACTCGCATCCGCTAGTAGGACGCAGGGAGGAAGCAGAACCGGATGCAGAACAGATGCAGAACGGGGATGCCTAGCGGATGCAGCACGGAAACAAAGCATTTAAAACAGAAAAAAAACCTTTTGCAGAGGGGAAGCTATCTCGGATATTAAGGAATGGTCTAGAGGATGCCTAGAGGATGCCTAGAGGATGCAAAAGGGACACCTAGGGCAAAACCTATACTGCCTATAAAAAGGGAGCAACTCACCTGCATCTCAACTTTTCAGACCAGCAGCCCAGGCTGTGCAGACCTCTGCAGCCTTCATCTGACTCTTGCTCTTCCACAGCATTCCAGTCATTGTCAACCAGTGGATTGTAACACCAGTCCTTTTGGCAGCCACCATCCTTCTTGCAACAGTGCCGAAGCCATTCTACAGCGCTCTGTGGAACTCTACTACGGGAAGAAAAGGAGGCGGCCAAGAAGCTACTGGGTCCAAAGATGGATCAGGAGAAGAGCAGACTACAGACTGGAGCAACAAGCTGATGGTGGAGCTCAGGAACGAAGGCACTCGTGATCAGACTTCATGAGATGCCTCCAGCCATGTTTGACAAGTTGTGGCAGCGGCTGACACCCAGGTTGACCAAGGCAAACACCAACTTCTGGCCCAGCCTGAAACCTGGCACTGACTCTGCGCCACCTGCCTCAGGGACCACCTACAGGAGCATGCAGTATGGCTGGAGGGTGCCACACAACACCCATCAGCATCAGAGAAGTGGTGCAGGCCATCATCGAAGAATACCTGCAGGAGCTCCTCCAGTGCCCCTCCACTGAAGAAGGATGGAAGAAAGTTGCAGAGCAGTGGTATCAGAGGTGGAACTTCCCACACGCCGTTGGAGCCATCGATGGCAAGCATGTGGCCTGCAAAGCTCCAGCCAAGTCAGGGGTCCACTTATTTCAACTACAAGGGCTTCTTCAGCATCGTCCTCTTCGCCATGGTCGATGCTTACTACAAGTTCATGTACATCGATGCTTCAGCAGCGCGCTCATCTTCCCGATGCCCAGGTATACAACGCCAGTACCTCAAGGAGGGGCTGGAACGCAACCTCATCGTGGCCTTCCCAGTCCAGACCCTGCCCCAACGACACACAAGATGTGCCCTACTTCATCGTGGGGATGACGCCTTCTCCTACACCTACCTCATAAGCTCCACTTACACCTACCAGACTCGCTCACCCGTGAGAGAGAGGATCTTCAACTACAGGCTGTCTTAGGGCAAGCGGCGTGGTGGAGAACGCCTTTGGATTCTGGCCAACAGGTTCAGGTACTTCTCACCACCCTACAGCATCGTCCGAGACCCATGAGGAGGATGTGGAAGCCTTGCTGCTCCTGCACAATTCATGCGCACCCGCTACCAGTCTTGCAGAACAGGCTCGTGGACCTCCAACAAGCAATGGGGACATGGAGCCTGGGAATGGAGGCAAGGGCAAACCTTGATAGACACTGAGGATGCCAGGCCCCAACAGAGCCTCACGTGAAGGGAGAAGCAGCGCAAACCTCCTGAAACACTGGTGTAAGTCCAGTGGAGCACTGGAGTGGCAGACAGGATGGTAGATGGTTAATGGATGCTTCCTTCACCTGATCATCACACTGATGAGATTGGGCATGATGTTGGGTGTGGCCTACAATGATCAGGGCATTTAATAAAAGAGTTGTGTTTGTGTTGACATGTGTGGATGATTATTACATTGTTATTGATAATAAAGGCCATAGTGTGCACCTGGCGAGGAGTGGACCATACAGTTTCCACTATGCTCTGCACTGGAGGTTTATCTATCCCCACGAGTATTACCCATCCCAAAGGTATCCCTGCTCATTCCACAGGTATCCTGCCCACCCCACTGCTATCTTAACCCATCCCACAAGCATGGCAAAGGCTTAAAACCATTTCTAAAGGTTCTCACCAAGACTTTATTAAAAAAAAAAAATATGAAAGCAAGTGTGTGAATCAAATGTATTAGACTACGAACAACAAGCGTGAAAAGAAAATGACCCAGAGTCAAGTGTCCAAATATATAGTCCACAGGTAGCGCCAGCCAGCCATCTCTGGCACTCCTCTTTGTCACTCGGAGGTGTGCCCCAGTCTCAGGGAGTGAGGGTCCAGGTTGCTGGTGGAGGTGCTGTGCTTGGAGTGCCTGGTCTGAAGCACACTGGGATGCCTGGCCCGAGAAGCAAACAGGTGACGGTGTGTGAGAAAGCTTCGGACAGCTGGCTCAGACCCGTGATGCTGAGAGGTCCTTATCCTCATGCCATAGGGTGCAGCAACCAGTACGAGGACAGATTGTACTGAGAGCTGACAGCTTGGTGTGGGGTGGAGGGAAGGAGGCAGTGTAGTGGGGCTGTTGGTCTGCGCTGGGGTGAGGACTGCGTAGCGGGTGGCGTGGGTGGCACGCTGTCGTCCGGTGGCATCCTTGCGTTGTGTGCATGGGCATCAGTGGAACCAGGTGCAACGATGTCGACCCAATGACTCTGTGCCTGGACTGGAAGGGCTGCTGCCTGTGCTGCTGGAACTCCTGGCACCGTAGCCTGGAAGGTGGGGGCTGTGGGAAGCCTTGGAATGCGAGGACATCACCTGGGGTGGAGGAGCAGACCTGGACTGGGTGGGAGTAGGTTCCTCTGATCTGTGAGGGTTGTGAAGCAAGCTCGCGTGATCCGGTCTTCACCACCTGGTACTGGGTTCCTCCATGTCCCTGAGCGGTCTTGGTTGACATAGGTGAGGAAGGGCTTGCGGTTGAGGCGATGAGGAATCGGTGTGGACCAGCTGAGAGAGGAGATCTTATGTCTGGTCCGGATGGTGTCGCCTGATTCTCCAGCAGGACAGTGTGCTCTGCCCCTCCTCGCGTCTGGCTCTCTGCCTTTCTGTGGAGGTGGAGCTGGGGTGGTGATGCGGGTACGGCTGTGGTGGATGCGCCGTCTCCTTTCTCCCACCGACCAAAGGAGTCCTCCACGCACTCCACCACCGTACAACACTGTCCGCGGTTTCTCCGCCGTGCTATGCTCCACAGAAAACCGCCTGGAGACAGGACTGACTCTTGGCCGGAAGAGGACTGTGCTCTCAGCAGGCATGTCCGGAGAGAGAGGAGGTAATGGTGGCTAGCTCCTGGTGCTCCTGGCAGACGCAGCCTGGCCGGATCTCACCCCCAGAAAGCTAGGCGAGCTCCTGCCATACGACTAGGTCAGGCTGTAACTCGTGTCCTGGGGACGAGATCATTTCTTCAGGCTTCAGGCTTTCCGTAACCAGTGCTGTGCATGTGCTTCCACCAACCCGAGAGACACTCCGAAGGGCAGCCCATACTCTCCGCCTTCTCTCTCCAAGCAGCCTGCCTTCCTTTTGGTTCTGTCCCTTACAGCCGGTGTCCCTTCCGCCACAGATAGTCATTCTCTCTCAGCCACTCCAGCATAGTATTGCCTCCTCTCCCGTTGTCGCATACGCCTCTTCCTCCCTTTGGCAGGACCAGATGGGCCCTCATCAGAGGGGCTCCAGCTGATAGTAGGGGCTGCTCCTTCACACCACCCAGCAGCAGCAGCACCAGCAGGATCATCATCATCATCACATCATATCACCAGCAGGATAATAATAATTATTCATCAGCCAGCAGATCAGCATGCCAGGATCCGACATACATACACAGCACCCAGCAGCACCAGCAGGACCAGCGATCATCAGCAGCAAGGAAGCACCAAGCACGCGCCAGCCAGACAGCACGAGGCTAGGGACCAGGAGCACGAGCAGGGACCAGCAGGACAAGCAAAGACCAGGAGCATGAGCAGTACGAACAGTACGACGCAAGTCCAGGAGCACGAGCAGGACAGCCAGGACCGCCGACAGACCAGGAGCAGCTTCAGCAGAGTAAGCACCAGCAGAACACCACGCCAGGAGCAGCTTCAGCAGAAGCTCCAGCACCAAAGAGCGAGCCCCGAGCAGCAGAAGCCCCCAGCAGAAGCAGAGTCAGGGACAGGGGGCGGAGAGGGTGGCCCTGTCCCTTTGCCAGGGATGGCGGCAGGTTGCTGAGGCTTTCGCTTCATCCCCATGGTTTGTGGGTTGCTGGCTGGCAGGAGGCTGGCAGGCACACCCAAGCCTGGCAGAAGGCTTGCACCAAGGCTGGCAGGAAGCCTGACAGGCAGGCAGGCACCAAGGCTGGCAGGAAGCCTGGCAGGAGAAGCTGGCAGGAAGCCTGGCAGGCAGGCAGGCAGACTGGCTGGCAGGGAGGCTGGCCAGGAGCTTGGAGGCAGCAGGGCAGGAAGGCTGGCAGCAAGGCTTGCAGGCAGGCATGCAGGCAGGGCAGGCAAAAACTCAATTTATCCGGCAGCAGGTCTTTCCTCCGAATGCTGGCATGTGCGAGCTGTTCTCCTTTATCATCCACGGGCTTTCGCAATGCATCCCCCCCACATGCGCAAATTAACGCTTGGCATCTGTTCACTTCCGCTGTGCATCCGCTTCATCCGCTGTGCATCCGCTGTGGCATCGCCTTCATCCCGCTCGGCGTCCGCTCTACATCCGCTGTATCCATTCCGTGGCCACTTTGCTGAGGCCCCCCGGAAGCCTGTGGATGTGCCATCCGCTCCCATCCACTTCCATCCGCTAGGCTTCTGTTTCTTCCGCATCCGCTTTCCGATCCGCTCTGCGTCTCCCCGCGTCTCGTTCTCTTCTCCCATGTTATCCGCTCCGGTTATGCAAATTTTTGCCCCTTTTGAGAGCGGATAACAACGCGCGAATTGGGAAACATTCTTTGCCTCGTCCCGTTGTGTCCTTTTTACTAACGTTTTGCATCCATTGGGCAGTGTGACAGGGCCTTAAGTGCTATTGCTAAGTGCTGTATTGTTTCAGAAACACTGCTATGCTAATGTAAATGTTTTTTTTTCTGGGTGCATTTCAGTGAGTCAATTGATTTGAAAATGTATTTCTATGTTATACATTTACATACAGTGCTGCAACTGTGAGAGAAATCATGACATTTTCAAGAAAAGCAAGTGGAATTTTATCACTTATACGATGTAATTTTTCTAGCATGCTGCTGTATAGTAATTTCAGAGATAATTATAAGATAAGCCCTGCTGCTTCAATTTTTTTAAAAAAATTGTTAACCTCACGCACATTTATACTAATACACTTGATTTTGTCTGGGCTTTTCAGAATTTCCTATATTTCCATCCCAAAATTAGTGTTTTTTTCATAGCTCTGAGTAATCCAATGCTGTTTTTTTTTTTTTTTGCTATGGCTGCAGTAGCTTTTATTTTCAAATCTCTAGGAAAAGCAAAAAACGATTTTACTTCTTCTAAAGACTTATACATCTTTGACATGGCTTCGGAGCAGAAATACCATTTTCCCCACAAGTCCACATATATTCACTTTCCTCTTTTCACAAAAAAATAGTCTATGTCCCAATTCTAGCATTTTTCTTTCCTTTTCCTTCCAATTGTCAAGGCCAAATTGTTCCTCTAGTCTAGTGTCTTCTGTTGCTTACTTGTTTACCTGGTGGTAATCCTACTGATAATTGAAGTCAAATCAATGTATTTCTAAATAGAAGTTAATTTGATCGGATGTTTAAAATCCTCAGGTAGGTTATCCACTGGTTTCTTTTTTCCCCAGGAGATAAGAACTTTTGATTTGACATCAAGGCATTGAATTGGAAGTGAGCAAGGCCTTTACATTTTAAATAAATTCACATATGACAGTTTCATACAGCTTTCAGATCTCTTTTAAATAACACTAAAAGCTACAGAAGGGAAACTAGATCCACGGAGATTTTTCTTTAATTTATATATTAGATAACACGTTTTCATGAAATTGGAGTCTTTCAGTGATTGTTGTGGGCCTTTCTCTACCAACATTCTCTACCCAGAGTTCTAGTTATGGGGATAAATATAAAACAAGATGTTTATATAAATTACTTGGAACTCTTATGGAGAAAGTGGGATACATTTTTTTGGTTTGGGTTTGTATATTATGTAAAAGAAACACTTTTCTAATCTTTTGCATAGGTTTGAATATGGTGACTCTGGCTTTAATATTAGGTCTGCTAGCATGTTAAAATTAATTTCCTGTACAATCTGAGTCACTGCCAATTAATTATCCCTCTTTCAAAATTGCATTGCAAATTACAGTTATTAATGTATTCCAAATTCAGGTTTTGCTTTTTCTTACCATCAGTTATGATGTTTTAATCTACAAAGAGAAATAAGCAGATTAGCCACATTTTCAAAGTCAACTAATCCTCTCAGTGGGAGTTGCTGGTTTCCCAAGGCTTAGATGTATCTGTTGTTTCCCCAATTTTAAGAGAGCCAGTTCATCAGAAAATCTCAGCTCTCACTATGAAAGCAAACTGAGGATGCTTTATCCCTTTCTCTGCATTCTCTTAATTCTCTCTCTCTCCCTCTTTCCTCAATGAGCCTTGTACTTTCCAAAGTACAATCATCAATGTACTTTCCAATTGCATGCCCCTTAATGGTTTGATTCCTGTTTGCTATAACAGTTCTGGATTGTAAACCAGCAGATGCAGATTGTAAGCCAGCAGAGAAAGGACTCTGAATAAGGCAAAACAAAAATCAACTTGCTTTATTTTCTGCAAGAAAAATCACCCTTTCTTGGATACGTTTTTCCACACACAATATTTTTTTTATTAAGAATTTGGTGTTTGCATTTGTATAAACATTTATGAGCTGTTTTTCTTCTGTGAGCAAGCAGACTATATTTTTACAAAAGAACGAAGTGGAAGATTCCACATATTTAGGATGCACAGGATGTTGCTCTATGGCCTGAAATAAACTTCAGGCTTTAGAAATTGGTGAGCTGGAAACACAAACTGCATCCTTGAACGTGCAGCAAGAGTTAGAGGTAAACGTTCGCCAAACAGCACCAAGTTCACCATGATTTATTTTCTTATTTATTTAAGAGATTTCTAGCCTGCTCTTTCTAAAACTAGTCAAACCGTGACAGCTCCCAATATAAATCCACAACAATCATAACAAAAAAACACATATGCCTTCTAAAAGAAATCAGATACTTTTAAAATATAATAACCTTATACAAGAATGATGTTTAGAAAATAAAACCCACAGACCCAAAATTAAAATAGCCAGTTTTAAAATGATACAATTTTGACTGTGGGGAGGGGAGGGGGAAGGCTTGAATATAACAAATAGGACTAAATTTTTTTAAAAAAAATCAGAATAAAAAGTGTCATAGAAATAGCTAAGTGAATAGTCAGAATCTATTGTATCATGAGAAGGAAGATTGTCTGAAAAACATATCCATGTTCATCACTGGAGTACAAGAGGGAGTATAAGAGAAGATGCAGATACTGAATAACAGAGTTGGAAGGGACTTTAGAGGTCTTCTAGTCCAGCCCCCCCATTTGAACAAGGGGGCCTATGCAGGTAATCCTTGAGTTCCGACAGTTCACTTAGCAATCGTTCGAAGTTGCAACATAACTCTCCCAAGTACTTATGACACAGTCCCAAGGTTATGAATTTTGCAGCATCATGGCGGTCGTTCATCTGTACCAATGATTGCAGAGGCACTGCAATCACCCTGCCTATTCTCACCACCACCCCGGCCGGGTCTCCATAGCCACTGGGCTTGTGGAGACTCACTTACCTTCCGAAGATCTAGCGAGCTGTCTCCTCTCTGTGGTTTCTTTGCCTGCTTCATTGCTTCAGGCCTTCAGTGCATTCGCAGATAACAGAGGTGTAAAGTATCACAAGATCATGTGAGATCAGTAGCGCGAGATGTCATGCTACTTTAGGTTTCTGTTTTGGGAGAATTGAAGCCTGGACGAGATCTGGAGCAAAAGGCTTTGCAAATGGAGGGACGGGTTTGGTGCTTCAGGCCTTCCCTCCATTTACCATTTCCATGGCAAAGCCTGCAGATTCCGGTTGTCTTTGCAAAAACCGTTTGCCAGCAAGAACAGAGCCTGGGAGGGGGCAGCGCATCCTCCTGGGTTCTGTTCTTGCTGGCAAAGTCTTTTTGCAAAGGTTGCCAAAGAGTTTGCAAGCCAATAGGACACTTTGAGGCAGCGTGATTTCACTGCCCCAATGCCTTCCATTGGCATGCAAACATTTCATTGGGCTGAGACTGGAAGCTTCTGGGGCCTATGGTCTTGCACAGCACAGAGACTGGACAGGAGACAGCTCACTAGATAAGTGATCTGGCATGGCAGGATTGGGGGGGGGGAAGCAATTGTGGGGAGTATGAAGTATCCCATTGAGATGGGGGAAGGTCTTGGATGGTCTTAAGCAGGTGTCTGTTCCATCACTAGCCCCCCCCCCCATGGCCTTCCCCACCCTGAGATACCTGAAGTGAACTTAATGTCCTGCATATTTAATTAGCGAATGCATGGGCAAAAGAGGGAGTTTTCACATTCATTTTATATGATTCACTCCCAACAAATCCTCAGGTTAGGAATGTAATCGGTAGGCTCCATTACATGTCTATACCATTCCAGACAAATGGTTGTCCATTGTCTTCTTGAAAACCTCCAAGCACCCACAACTTCTGGATGCAAAGTCATTCACTGATTATTTGTTGTTCTCACTGTCAGTAAATTTCTCCCTGGTTCTAGACTGGATCTCTCTTTAATGATCTTCTACTGATTACTTTGTATCCTGCCTTGCCAGATTCTGTTTCTTGCCTTCCTGTGAGTCACGTCTTCCCAATCTGGCCTACCTCAAAGGGTTGACATGAACTCTTACAGGAAGAAGAACCTCTAATGTTGGGGCTGCTGGCGAGGAAACTCAAATCCTATTTTAATTCTGGGAAAATGTTCTTCCTGGATGGCAAGGATAAATAACAATAAGGCCTTAGAGGAGAATCAGAATTCTCAGTTCACAAAAATAAATTGGAGGGTCTTCTTTCAGGTAAATGTGTGTTGATATACAAGTAATGTGTGCGGAGTTGTGGAATTATTTTTGGAGTTCATAAAAAAATAATCATTTGATCTATGCAGTTCTGCTGCATTACAGAACAAAGGGTTTTTCTATACATGCTCCGCCACTGACATCTTGTGTCTAGCCTTGTTCAGTGCAAGGGCTATTCATGCAGTGGAAGGCATTAAGCAAAATAACAATCAAAGTCAGTTCCTTGTCCTTAAAAAAGGGGCCTTTAGCCATAAAATTCAACTATCTATAATCTTTCAGCAAATATATTTCAATCTGAAAGAATGTTTAGAGTAATGATTTACAGTATTAATTCTGGCATCCCTAAACAATGACCCTGGTCACCAATGAGAGAGAGATGGGGAGAGGGAGAGAAAGAGACAGAAAGAATGGCCCGGCTGGCATGAATGGGTAAGCTCCCACCCTCACTCCCTGCAGCCACAGTACTGACCATGTACTCCCAAATTTCCAGATGTGCCCACTAGCCAAAAAAGATTGGATACTCTTCACTATTTGGTGTTTAGTTGCAGCTGTGCTGAGAGTGCCAATAAGCAGGTTTAATTCACACATTAATGTTAAGCCAAGATTTTTAACTACAATTAAAAATGGTTAAGCTAACACAACAGCCTGTTTTTTACCTACTGTACTACACTAACCCAAAGTAAAGGAAACTACCTTCTTGTTTTTGTTGAAAATAAGTCCATAGGATGTTCTTAAAGTTGAACTAAATTCCTGGTGACTAAGGGAAATATTTCTGGACATTTTTGGCCTGCAGGGAGGGGCACAAAAATGAATGAGTTGTCAAAACTTCTTTCTGGGATATTTTTTTCAACTTCTCCATCTAACCCATAGGTCGCCAACTTTTTGGACCTCAGGGACCACCAAACTCATAATTTTAAATCCCAGGGACCACTAACTGGTTCTGTGGGCATGACCTAATTTGTGGGTGTGGCTTGGTGGTCATGTGACTGGCTGGACATGGCTTGTATGTAAATATCATAAATATTTATATAAATATTGAATTTTTTTTAAAAAAGAGCAACTTTTACCCAAAATCAGGCAAAGCAGGCAGGCAGATTGAGTTGCTCACAGAATCATTCAGTGATCTATTTGCCATCAGCTAGCTCAGTCTCTCAAATTTGCTTGCCGTGAGTCTGCACTGAATAATAGAACCTTCAGTCCTAAGGGAGGTTCAGCTGTGCTTAAAAGCAGAGCCAAAGATCTAAAGACTAGCTAGAAAGCAAGAAATGCAACCATTTCCTGCTTCCTAGCTAATCTAAATCTCCTGGCACAGCAGAACAGCTGATGATAGGAAACAGGAAAAATAGCAATTTATCAGGCAAGTTTGCCAGGTAAGGAGTGAGTAGGCAGGGAGGTTCCTGCAAGCCATGTGGGCAGTGCAGCCTTGTGTTCCTGTGCAGCCTGGATTAATTGCTTTGGGGGGTGCTCTGGGGGTGACACTTCTCTGCGGCCCACCAAAATTTTCTCATGGCCCACGAGTGGGCTGTGGTCCACTAGTTGGCAACCACTGGTCTAAACTACAGATCTAAGTCATTTTTGATGGGTTTTCCACTTAGTGCAAAAGGCAATCTTATAAATAGTAATTATTTAGTTCAGTATTCTATCGCAGTAATAGTAATTCCATTCTCAGCATTGCTTGCTAAGCATTTGCCTTTAGTTAGAAAAAATAGGTGATGGGAAAAGGTTAGAAGTATGTAGCATAAAGGTAGAAGAAGTAAGTACAAGTCATTTTATAGGCTAAACCAATGTTACTACGACATATTTTCCCATATACTAGAGTTTACTTCATTAGATGTTGGCAATTTTTGTCCTAAATTGGTTGTCCTAAAATGGTTTAAATTTTAAGATTTAAAATTTTAAGATTTATATGTGACAACCAGCTGATGGAGCAAATTAAATGCATTACCCACTTAGAGCTTATTTCCCAGGCTTCCAGAAAGAAGCCAATCCAAGCCAATCATGCCTCCTCTTTGGCCCAAAAGAGCCTTTTGTTCATTTCAAAATTTCATCATTCACATAGAAGGTACAGGTAATCCTCAACTTACAACAGTTCATTTAGTGACCATTCAAAGTTACAATGGCACTGAAAAAAAAGTGACTTGGGGCCGTTTTTTACTAGTACAATCATTGCTAGTACAATCATCTCCCCAGGGTCACATGACCAAAATTCAGACTCTTGGCAACTGCTTCATATTTATGACAGTTACAGTGTCCAAGGGGTCATGTGGTCCCATTTTGCAACCTTCTGACAAGCAAAATCAATGGGGAAGCCAGATTCACTAAACAATCATTTTACTAACTGAGCTGTGGTGGCGCGGTGGTTAGAATGGAATATTGCAGGCTACCTCTGCTGACTTCCAGTTGCCTGCAGTTCGATTCTCCCTGGCTCCATCCTTCCAAGATTGGTAAACTGAGGACCCAGATTGTTGGGGGCAATATGCTGACTCTGTAAAACCATTTAGAGAGGGCTGTAAAGTACTATGAAGTGGTATGTAAGTCTAAGTGATGTTACTATTTACTAACTTAACAACTACAGTGATTGATTCTCTTAATAACTGTGGCAAGAAAGGTCATAAAATGGACAAAGCTCACTTAACCAATGTCTCACTTAGCAACATAAATTTTGGGCTTCATTATGGCCTTAAGTTGAGGACTATTGCAGTCATTGCAGTCCCCCTTAAATTATTTATTGCAGATTCTTATACAGTCTGCAATTGGGCTTATATTCTAATTTTGGACCTCCATCCAAAACCCTGTTACACTATCAGAAACCCTGCTTTTTGACTCCTAAATGTGTTCTAAATATGGACCTGAGATTAGAGGTCAAGTTATTCAGAATCAGAGCTAAAATCTGGCAAGCTGTTTTATTAACATTGCTAAAGATCCCTCTGGCTCCAGCCAGACTGTTTTCCTTTCTAATATCTGACAATCTTAGATCACATGGGTGGAGGAGTCTTATGAATCAATTGCAATCATATGTCCCTCTCCAGAATATTTGTTATTGTTAGAGTTAGATAAAGTCAAAGAAATAATCATTGAGCAGCAGATTCAAGATAAAGAGTGACAAAGTGATTTAATTCAACCTTCAGGAATGTATCACCCTCTCGGGGAGATCCAGAGAGCTTCTGTGCAACTTATCCATTTTAAGTTACATGAATATCGATGAGCTTTCCTCAGAACTTGCTTTAATGTCCCCCATTCTGCATTCTTTGGGAATAGATAAAATACTGTTGCAATCTCTTACAGATTTTTGCCTCTGCAAAGTGAGGGAGATGCAGACAGTCAAACACTCTTTTATGGTGCAAGCTTCAGGCTGACTCTCCACTGAGGCTAATTTCCCAGATCATATTTTATATTGATTATTAATTTGCTGACAGGCATAGAGAGTAATAACATAGCTGCAACATTTTGCTTTTTTTTGGCACCTGGAATCTGTTACTGTATCTTTAATGAACCGGAGCAGATAGCTAATTCTATTGTCTGAAATTGTGTGGCGTGGATGATGGTTGCAATGCAAACCCTGCCATTCTCAGCAATAGTCTGCTGGCATTTTTGCATCCACTGAATAGGAAGGGGAATGGCTCAGTCATTTATATTGTGGGGCTAAATATAATATTATATTGTGGGTCATTGAGATATTTGGAGTAAGAGAGACCCCTTGGGATCAATTAGCTTCTTTCTGGCCTTTCCAGAATATACTACTTACCCTCTTGACCCCATGAACTGATTTATGGCAACTGCCCAATCATGCTAAGAGCCAGGTTAGTTGGTCATTGCATTCGCATTGAGCAAAAAAAAAAAAAAGAAANCATGCTAAGAGCCAGGTTAGTTGGTCATTGCATTCGCATTGAGCAAAAAAAAAAAAAAGAAATCAGTTTGCCATATTAATTTGTTGCAGCCACAGAACCTTGTGAGAGTTCAAGATAAACGTTATGACAAACACTGGTCTCTAACTCACTAGATATTCAAAATTTCAGTAGGAGGCTACTGAATTAAAAGAAACTAGAGGTTCAGTTGTATCAGCCTGATCATGAAGTATCATAATAATTACTTTAATCTCCATCACAAATTTTCTTTAATGTAATAAAACTAGAATGAATGGCTTATTCCTGCTGTCATAAATGATCACTATGTTTCTTCTACATTGATTTAAATGTGTTGTCCCAAACTGTACCTTTGCTATTTTATTGCCACTTGACCTCATTTATTACTGTTCCCTCCTTACACCCATACATATATATCTGCCAATTGTGATTAATGCTTTTTATGGCTGATGAAGTGGATTGTAGCTGACAAAAACTTTGACCATGCACTATAGCAGAATTGTATAATGCACAGAATTCTTAGGCATACTTGAAATCACACCCACCTTAATTTAAATCCACATGCCCATAGAGGATGGGTACCTGGGACAATTCTCAGTGATACAACTTTGGATTCTCATTCTCTTCATTCTCAATTCTAAAATATACTGGCTTCACTAGAATCAAATATGCTGCTTTAACATGTCTTAAGAATAATCATGATGTGCAAGGTAATATACTGTATAATTTCATGTTAAGAAACAATTCTATCTTTCTCTTTCCCTAAGCTAAACTGTAGATGTTTTCCAAAAGATCCTGTTAGCTCAATTCTCTTAATATTCTATTAGTGCCAACAATAGCTTTTTATTGCAAGGAAAACTTGTGACATATTTCACCTTCTCTTTGAAAAGGACTGCAGTTGTTTAACTAGTAGGAACAGAATATGTACACACACAAATATATACAGATTTCAGGTTTCCAATAACTTGAAGAGGAGATATTTCTAGGTTTCAAGACCATGACGTGGCAAATGTCATGGAAATAAAACCCCTTTTCAATGTGTAGAATGGATTTCTCCTTCCACATGACACCTCAATCCATCTCAAGGTCCTAATGGCACATTCACCCACATCTCATTTTCCTCCCATGATCTGCATTGGAAGCAGCAGACGTTGAAACCCCTGGATTGCTGAGAGTTGCATTTTTTTCTTCTAAGCAAAGCTAATTAGTACCATTCACCTGTGTCATTGATCCATTGTTGCCAATTCATCACTTTCCACCTCCTCACTGAGAGGGCTTTTTCCTTTACAGGAAACAAAATACAGCAATCCTGCCCTCACTGCTTGAAACTAAAAGAAGTAGCTAGGGTTTCCAACCAGAGGAAATATTGTTGCTGGATGTGAGACGCTAGCAGCAAATTTCAAGGTCTTTCTGTTCACTGTGTTCAAGTCAGAACTTGGCTTAACATTGCAAAAATAGAAATGGTCCTGGACAATTGTTGTTTTGCAATTTTAAACTCATCCTTATTTCTTAGCTTCCTATTTTTTTTTTCTTCTTTTTAACCATTGTCCCCAAATTTGTTTCTTTGTTCTTGTTCTTTCCAGGTGCGAGACAAAAAACTCCTCAACGATTTGAATGGTGCTGTGGAAGATGCCAAAACCGCCCGCCTTTTTAACATTACCAGCTCGGCACTTGCCACCTTCTGCATCATCCTTGTCTTCATCTTCCTACGATACCCACTCACTGACTATTAGAACATGGCTCAGCCATTGCTGCTCAAAGTCCTCCATGCCAGAAGTAGCTGCCATGGAGTTTCTCACCCGGGACACAAACAACAATAGCCCCCTCTTAATGGCAGATGCCCCCTCTCTTCAATACTAAAAGTACGCTGCAAGCTTCAACATATACTCACCCTCTGCCCCCTGTCTGCACCCCAGCCTGTCTGGAATGCAAACTTAAGTAGCAGAAACTTTTAGTTTTACATTTTGTACACAAAATATTTATTTTCTTGAAAAAGAAGTAGGATTTGATGGTGGAATGGTTGTTTTTTTTTTCCTGGTCCAAAGGGAGAAAGTACCAGTGCCTCAGATGAATGTTAGAGAACCAGGCTGAGTACAAATTGGAATTGAAGGTCCATTGAGGAATCTGAGGAATCCAGAGGAATCTTTGGGCTCTACAACCAAGTCTGTATACAAGTTCCATTACATTGCCGAGGAGAGAACAAGCTAAGGAATAGGCATGACTTTGTGGAATTTAATCCATTGCATCCAAACTGCTGCTTTGTCTTTGCCTACTGCCTCCCTGTTCTGTATCTCCCACACACATCCTTTGCTGTGTATTTTTTAATTGGTTTTCTACATTTGACTGAAGCCCAAAATAGCTTGCCAACAAACAAACAAAAAGCAAAAGAACAACCATCAGGAAATTTGGATTCCTCGGAATTCATTCTCAACTTCTGATCAATTCTGAGTTTTCTAAAGTAAATACAGAAAGAAAAAAGTTTTCTTTGGAACCTCATGGAGACCCTGAAAATTTACATAGTTCTTGTATTGCTGCCAACTTTCAATAAAGAAAAAAGCCTCTAACCATCAAATAATGAATTATTACAAATTTCATGTTTCTGTCTCATATTTGACTCTCTAATAAGAGAAAGCTACAGTATGCTTCTGAAACCCATCTGAAGTTATTGAATTTTATTTACTGCACATATTGCTTATATACTATCTGAATATTATGTTAATAGCTCACTCTAGTGGTTTCCCTTCCCCCTGTAAAGTTGCATAATATAGCAATACAAATCCACACCTTAGAAAACACAAATTATATTGTGAGTGTAGTGCTTTATTTGATAAGAGAAAAGAGCCAGTTTGGTCTAGTGCAGGGGTTGCCAACCTTTTGGACCTCAGGGACCACCAAACTCATAACTTTAAATTCTGGGGACCACAAATATGAATTTTGACTGATGGTAGCTTGCTGACATTGATGGGAAAGTCGGTCCCATATTCCAGAGCTGCAGTAATCACAGGACTGGCCCTTTGGTCAGTCCTTTGGTCAACTCTGGAATATGGGACCAACTTTCTCACCAATATCAGCAAGCCACCCTGGGGTGTATTTCCCTCCCCCACCGTTGGTCTTACCTTCCAGTTCCAGTTCGCGTAGCTCTACTCATGGTAAGGTTTGCACTTGGCCGAAGGGTGGGGTCCAGCGGGTGGGCAGGCCATGTGGCTGGCACAGCCTTGTGTTCCCATGCAGCCTGGATTTATTGCTTTGGGGGGAGTGCTTGGGGGGGAATATTTCTCTGTGGACCACCAAAATTTTCTTGCGGTCCTCCAGTGGTCCCCGGCCCACCAGTTGGTGACCACTGATCTAGTGATTAAGGCACTCATCTGGAAACCAGAAGATTGTGAGTTCTAGTCCTGCCTTAGGCTTCAAAGCCAGAACAAGTCACTTTATCTCAGCCCAACCCACCTCACAGGATTGTAGTGGGGAAAATAGAAGGAGGAAACATTAGGTACAGAGGTTCAGCAGGTTCTGGCTAGTTCTGGAGAACCGGTAGCGGATATTTTGAGAAGCTCAAAGAAACAGCAAATACCACCTCTGACGGGAGATTTTACAGTATCTTTCTCCTGTCATGCCCACCAAGCTATGCCCACAGAACCAGTAGTAAAAAAAAATTGAATCCTATTTGATTAGGTATGTTTGCCACCTTGAGTTATTTATAAAAATGATAAAAGTAGGATTAAAAATATCTTTAAAAACCTAAATGATTCAGCATATTAACTTCAGAAAGCTTTCATCAATTAAATGAAAAAGAAAACACATTATTCACAGCCCAAGTTTGGTACGGCATATCAAATAGATTAAACACTTATCTGGGATTCCTACATGTCACTGCAAATAGCTCTGAGTGCATACCTTATCCAAAGAAGCCACTTTTTTGTGTTTGCATGACACTATTACTTTGGCAACATCTAAAATTGTGAAACTAATTGAGAGATAGGAATAGATGCTCTTTTTATTAGAGCTACTGGATATTACTGCTGGATATTATTATTTCATCCAATGATCCTGAGGATTTCTGCAGCCAAAATATTGTAACCCCATTCATTTCAACACTACATTAATCCCAATCTTTCTCTTACTAAACACGGCTGTTTTATGCTTTACTGGAATGATGTAGTACGTAGTCATGAAGGAACAACATTTTGAATGGTACGAATGTTCAACATTTATCCAGGTTTCTATCTGTTTGGAAGGAGATCAATGGAGAATGAGTTTGTGTGATAAACATACATTACCGTGTGAACAACACAAGTGAGTAGTTGAGCAGGAAAGGGCTTGTTATAACTCACCTACCCATCCAAACTCACCTCCATTTGCTTTAGGTGGTAACTATTTCTAATCTCAAGGGGTAAGTAAATTGCTGTCCTGTCAAGTGTTGCTGAACTACAACTCCCAAAATTCCCAGGAAGCATGGCCAATATTGAGGAACTGCAGTTCATCAATATCTGGAGTTGACTTATCTCTGCCTGGGGCAGTTCTAAAGTACTGTTTAGAGCAAGAAGAACATAAAGAGCAGCTAAAAAGATGCTGAATTATGGTAACCACAGAACCTGCCTTCAAAGTACTGAGAGGATGCAGCAACAAGTCGTGCCACTGCTTGATAATGAAGAACTGTGAAATCATGCCAGTAGTTTCCTGGGACCAGAATTAAGTGTTTATAGAGGGATCATTGGTGTTCTCTGAAGTTGATTGTTTTCTTGCAGACTTCTCCCAAACTAGGTAACATGATCAGTGCTAGTTTGCAAGAAAACAACCACCCTCAGAGAGCACCAAGGACCCTTCATTTCAAGCCCGAGCTACAATTATTCTCCTTTATTAACAAGCATTTATTTAAAAAAAAATAAGCAGAGGCTAAAGAAATAAACATTCCCTTCAAATGAAATGTGTGACCCATTGTGAATGATTGGATGCTGCCAGAACTATCAATAAAAATCTATAAGGGTAATAACTGAAACAGATCTTCACCCTCACTGAACTTTTCCAAAAAGAGTTCTGCATTGGCACCACTGCCAATACTTTGACAATTAATCATATATATAAAACAGCTACTGCACATCCAGAATCATGCTGAAGAGGTTTTTTTTTTTTCAAAATTGAAAATGCTAAACAGACCTTAAAGCAGTAGCGGGATTCAAAAATTTTTACTACCAGTTCTTTGGGCGTGGCTTGGTGGGTGTGGTATAGCTTGGTTGGCATGGCAGGGAAGGATACTGCAAAATCCCCATTCCGTGTGCTTTCCAGCTCTGTTCTCCTATGCAGGGCAATAAAAGAAGACCCAGCCAATCAGCTGGGACTTGGGAGGCAGAGAATCGATGGGGGCGGAGCCAGTCAGAGGTGGTATTTGCTGGTTCTCCGAACTACTCAAATTTTCTGCTACCAGTTCTCCAGAACTGGTCAGAACCTGCAGAATATTACCTCTGCCTTAAAGGGATCTATTTCCCCAACTCTGCAAATTTTTGCCCATTGGGCTCACGCCAGCCTCTCCTTTCTCCTGCAGAGATTTGATTGCCATGTTTCACTGGACTTTTAATGTCAGCAGAAGGATAGTGCCAAAGAAAAGGAGACTTAATGAGTCAAAATGTTGGATGAGGAAAGCAGGCCTTGATTGAATTAAATCTTATGGTCAGTAGAGCAGCCGTGGGATTCAATATTTTTTATAACCAGTTCAGTGGGTGTGGCTTGGTGGGCTGGCATGGCTTGGTGGGCGTGGCAGGGGAAGGATACTTCAAAATCTCCACTTCCACCCCACTCCAGGGGAGGGAATTTTGCAAAAACTCATTCCCTCCCCATCCCACTAACCTGCTTTCCAGCTCCCTTCTCCTGTGCAGGGCAACCAAAGAAGTCCCAGCCAATTAGCTAGGACTCGGGAGGCTGAGAATAGATGGGGACGGGGCCGGTAAAAGGTGGTATTTGCCGGTTCTCCGATCTACTCAAAATTTCTGCTACTGGTTCTCCAGAACTGGTCAGAACCTGCTGAATAGCACCTCTGCAGTAGAGGGAGCAGTTACAATGTGGTCAGTGATATTAGTAGTACAGATGAAGATGATTGTTAGTGTCACAGATTGGTGGGGGAGGAGGGGGGAGAGAAGAAATGGTAATGGTATGGAAATGCCATGGTTTGAGTACTGTATGTTGTATAAATTGGCTTTGGTCTTTTGATTGTAGTAGGTTTTTTTTTTTACATAGGGTAGATGCCTGCAAGATGAGCTCAGTTCTGGATGGATTTTATGAGCTACATCACCAAGCAGTTTTCTTGGAAAGTACTGAAATAGTTTGCCACTGCAAAATTTTGGGATGCTTTTCAACTTTCCATTCTAGTCTAGAGCTCTAGGACTTTCTACTGATCTCGCATCCAGATACTAATAGAGCCCAACCCTACTTTGCTTCCCTGTTTAGCCAAATGATGCCATCTGCTGAGAGACATATATTATACACATAAACACATGCCCTCAAAAGTCCAGTATAGCATGAGGCATCCACAGCATTGATCCATAATGCGCCCTCTTGAGAGATGCATAACAGTATTTTTGTGAAAAATGGTTCATCTACATACATTTACAAGAGGAAAATAAGGGGATGAGAATGAGTAAATACCTTTTTCTGTATCTGAGACACTTGCAATCCATCCTTACCCATTTTAGATTAGAAGTGGAGTGTGTGTGTATGTGTGTGTATGTGTGTGTGTGTGTGTGTTATTCAACACTTCCCAAGAAGCATTACCCATTTTAAGATTGTGTTTCCAGATTTGGGAGATAAAAAAGAAGCAGAGTAATTTTAGGTGCAGGAAGTGCTTCATAACAAGCTTCAGTGGTTTACTTTTGAAAATATAAGATTAATTTACAAAACAACAACAGAGATGGTATTCAGCAGGTTATGACCAGTTCTGGAGAACTTGTAGCAGAAATTTTGAGTAGTTCAGAGAATCGGTAGCAAAAATTTTGAATACCCCCTCTGACTGACCCCTCCCCCATCTATTCTCTGCCTCCAGGGTCCCAGCTGATTGGCTGGGTCTTCTTTTGTTGCCCTGCACAAGAGAATGGAACTAGAAAGAAGGTTAGTGGGGTGGGGAGAGAATGGGATTTTGCAGTATCCTTCCCCTGCCATACCCACCAGGCCATGCCCACCAAGCCACACCACACCCACCAGGCCATGCCCATAGAACCAGTAAATAAAAAATTTGAATCCCACCACTGAATAACAATATATTATGACAACATTGAAAACAACACATACATAGCCCAATCTATTTAGACCAACAACTATTGCAGTCCAATAGAAAGAAGCATATCTGAAGCTGTCAGTAAGAGCTGACTTTGTAATATATGTGCATGTATGTGTGAGACAGACAGAAAGTGTGTCTGTAGCTGTTTAAAATTTCAGCCAGTGGTTAATTTTATATACAACATACGGATGTTTTCTTATCATTTCCAATGCCATCACAATTGACTTGGGGTTGTGAGGTTGAACTGATGAAAAGACCACCAAAAGATTCATTGATCCAAGGAAAATAAAGTTTGTTATGCGTCTGCAGAGGCGGGTTCCCTCAGGCATTGAAGGAACCCAGAGCAAAATTCAGGCAGTATTTTTATACCC
>BHFT01025431.1:0-11682 GCA_004320025.1 Laticauda laticaudata | reverse complement strand
AAGCAGAGCTTTAGACAAAATTTTCACTTCCCATGGGTACCCTGACACCCTGGTTTCTGATAATGGGCCCCAATTCACCTCATCCCCTTTTGAATTATTCCTGGCCCAAAGTGGAATCAGACATGCCCTGGTTTCCCCATTTCATCCAGCCTCCAATGGCCTTGCAGAAAGAGCTGTAATATCTGCAAAAGACTCCCTGGGAAGAATGATGGAAGGGGACTGGTTTGCCAGGGTAGGGCAGTACCTACTTAACCAACACACCACACCAAGTGCAGCCACCAACCTCTCCCCTGCCAAACTATTAATGGGAAGGAGACTCTGTACAACCCTAGACAGGCTGCACCCTAATTATGCCCCCAGGGCACCCCTCAACTCATCCAGCAAAACAAGGGAATTTAGGCCTGGGGACCTGGTCTACTCCCAAAATTATGCAAGGAATCCCTTATGGTTGCCCAGGTGGGTTGAGCAGAAAACAGGCCCCAAATCATACAGGGTAAGGTTGTCAGATGGACGGTTATGGCGCCAACATGTGAACCAACTAAGAAGGCATTGGAGTGCCCCAACAGGTCCAGCTCAGAGGGAAACCAAGGCAAAGCTGGCTAGAAAATTCTGGGAGTTGAAGTCCACCAGGCTTCAAGTTACCAAGGTTAGAGATCCCTGGTCTAAAGTACCTTTTTGCAGCCTGACCATTAGTGATCCCTCTACCAAATCATCTGGTTTTATCCTGCCTTGCTTTGTGCAGTGAAATTGAACAAAATTAGTGTTGATACTGGAAGAAATGCCTCTGTATCAGTGGAGATGGAAAGATTCCCCTTGTTGCAATTGTGATGCTGATATGCAAACCATTAAACATATTGTGCTAGACTGCCCACAACATGTATTCTTTGGATCCCTAGAAGATCTGCATGAAGTAACACCAAAGGGGATTGCCTGGATAGCTGAACTGGACATCCAGTTATGAGCCCACTGTCATATTATCATCATACCTCAAATAATAAATAAATAATAAGCTACAGCACTGCCAGTGCCTTATGATATTTAGATGTCCCACAGATGTATTGATTTACAATGTTCTAGTACTATTCCTGGTGATTAGGAATGATGGAAATTGTAGTGCAGGACATTTGGAAGAAAAGAGTTTGGGAAATTAATCTATGTCTATAATAATCATGATATAAACTGGCATCTTAAAACCTAGTTCATTTTTCTGCACTAATCTTCTAACCTTATTCTCTCAATTTCTGTTTTCCAACTACTCATGGAGTTGAATAAAATGTTTCCTAACAGTGCACATATCAATAAAGTATAAAGAAGGCAGCTTAAGATCCATAAATAAAGACAGTTCAGAAACTCTTTAAATATTCACTCATTTTGCATAATTGATGATGTTCCATATAAGACTTGGGAAATACATTTTCCTCTTGTTTAAATCTTTATCATTGACATGTCATTTAAGCAAGGAAAGAAAACACTGTGTTGCTGAATCTATGGGGTTTATCACTGGAACATTTCACATCCAGGACTAAGAGCTGAAAGAAACCATAAGCCTCATATGAACAAATATGCATTATTGATTCAAAATTCAGAATATGTGGTTATCAACTTCTAAATTACAGCTTGGGGAAAGCTTGAAAGAAGCGAAGATGCAATATATGCCTACTGTAATGTTATGTTCACAGATATATGGAAAAATGCAACCTTTCCCCCCAAAATAGTCCTTTATTATTATTTGTTTAGGTGATCTAAACCAGGGGTGTCAAAGTCGATTTCATTAAGGGCTGCATCAGGATTCTGTTTGACCTCGGAAGGGGGGGTGTCAATGGGTGTGGGCGTGGCCAGGGTGGGTGTGGCCAGCTCAATGTCCTGCAGTCTTCTGCCAGCAAAAACCTAAACAGACGTCTTTTTTTCAGGATGAAACTTTTATTCTGGGAGTACTGTAAATTCTTTGAGGGAGATGGGTAGTTCAGAAATAGAAAATATTAAATAAATAAATTCTCAACTGCAATACTTTAAAAAAAAATCATTATTTTTCCACTTAACAGATATAATTCCAGTTATAAATCCACTAATGTTTTCACTAAAATATACAAGCTACACATGTCCATTCCACTTCTGAATGGTGAGATGATGCCTTGATGTATGTAGGGAATATAGTACTGGGGAGAACAAAGTCAACTTTCAGCTCCCTTTTCAGCTCTTGATCCATTTTTCTAATATTCCCTGAGTTTGCTGGCAGCAGCCAAAACTCACAAAAAATGTTCTCTGACCATACAGGATCCCTTACCTAGTGCTTTACAGCAGTGGTCACCAACCGGTGGGCCGGGGATCACTGGTGGTCCATGAGAAAATTTTGGTGGTCCGCAGAGAAATGTCCCCACCAAAGCACACCCACCAAAGCAATTAATCCAGGCTGTGCAGGAACACAAGGCTGCACTGCCCACATGGCCCACCCATCCGCTGGCCCCCACCCTTCAGCTGAGCACAGATTTTACTTTGAGTAGAGTCATGTGAGCTGGAACTGGAAGGTAAGACCAATGGCAGGGTGGCTTGCTGACACTGATGGCAAAGTCGATCCCATATTCCAGAGCTATAGTAGTCACAAGACTGGCTCTTTGGTCATCCCTGAGCAGTTGCTCCTCCATCTGAGTACACCGGCCTGCCATGGACTGGAGGAGCTGCTCCTGGATGACCAAAGGGCCAGTCTTGTGACTACTACAGCTCTGGAATATGGGACCGACTTTCCCACCAATGTCAGAAAGCCATTGTCAGTCAAAAGTCCACGGGATTTAAAATGAAGGGTTTGGTGGTCTCTGAGGTCCAAAAGGTTGGCAACCTCTGCTTTACAGCATGGTGACACATTAAAATGCCAATTAGATCATGCTGCCTAGAAATACCCATTGAAATCCTATGTTGGTATTTTTTTTTTCTTCCAAAAAGTGTTGTTGGTGTCAAGAGGAGCAACCAAGGTCAGCTTACTGAGGTTTCAATATCTTGGAAATTTTCCAAGGACAACAGAGGCTGATGCAAACCCTGTTTCAGGGCTTTATAAATTCCAATGTAATACTTTACGGATGAATTTGAAAACAACTAAGTAGCAAATTTTAACATATAAATTGCAGAAAAATTTTGAGGGGGGGTCTAGTCAGATTTATTCCTCAATTTCCTATCAATTCCATTTTCATTAGATCTGAAAATGTATGGGATTTTTTTTCATACTTAATTTCAATCAGGATATCTTTTTACAGTCTGGAAGTTCTCATTTTAAATTTCTGTCCCGTCTTAAATGCGTTGATGATTATATGGGGCACCATTAATTAAACCGAACTACGTTTGCTTAATCTAATTTCACATAAGTACATTTTAAGTGTTGTTCTAAAACAAATTTGCACGTGTTATGGTTTTCTACAGCTGAAGCTGTCAAATTGCATCTGTCTCTTTAAACTTATAATAAATTTATCTCAGGAAAATCTGTAGATAAATGAAGAATCAATGAAAGGACTTTAAATGGTGTAATTGCATGATGATATGGTTAAAATAATCTAAAGCAATAAGAAGGAAAAAACAGGGTTTTTGGGTTTTTTTACGACTAGCAGCTTTCTCCAGATGTGCTGGACTTTAGTTTCCATCATTTCCAAGCAACATGACAATATTAAATCAGAATCTATAGAATCAACTATAGTTCTGAAATAAAATCTTCTGTTGTGATTTGCATTTTGTCATGTTTCACACATGTTCAGCTTTTTATTTATTTATTCTGTATTCTGTATTGTGAAAAGGGAACTTCACAAAGACAGTAGTGTCACTCAAACAGGAAAAGCCCAAGGGGAAGCATAAAACAGAACTAGCGATGAGGAAAGAGGAATCAAATAAGGGAAGATAGTCCAAAGAATCCCGTATAGACAAAAGGCCTAAGTAAATTAAGAAAGAGCTAGACTAAAAGCAAAAGAAATAACCCTTACCAACTACAAGGGACATACCGAATAAACAAAACAAACAGACAAAAAGAGCACACAAAAAATAATAAATTACAAAAAGAGACAAACAGGAGATTGCCATAAAGCAAATATGGGAAAAAAAAAAAACCATTATAAAGCATAAATAGAGAACCGATAATACAACTCTACCACCCGCGGAATTTGCCTTTCCGCAACCCGTGGAGTTGTGCCCTCGGCTCGGGAATAAGACAAACTCAAACAGGATTTGAAAACATTAAGCAACGAAGTACACAAACATTTCCACAAAATCAACTTAACGAAGGGATAAAAGGGTATAAAAGACCAGGGACTTTACCATAGAGAAGCTAGCTAGCCGAGGAACGCAGACTTTCTTGGCTGCGCCCCGCCTCTTCCTGAAAAATAAAAAAGATCCAGCTTTCAAGCGTTGTCCATATCCTTGCGCCAGAGCTCTCCCAGCGTGGGAAAATTGGATCCTCAAGCAGGAAAGCCATTTTGACACCTTTCAACGATATGTATGTAGGTGAGAGCTATCTGATCGATTTTTGGGGTGGGGTGGGGTATGAACATTTCATTAAAGATTCATGCCATTACAGTTTTTCTTGAGTCATCCTTTTGAAGGATATATATTTGTGGGGCTTAGCTGACAATTTTGGACATAAGAATGAATTAGAACCTTGTTCTCCCTTGATAATTTCAGATTTAATAAAGTCTTTGGCATAACTGAATATGAATGTTGCTAAAGGATTGGAAACTTGACAACTATGCATGGGAATTTGTAAAGCGCTTAATTTTTGTCAAAATCTGCCTGAGATATTCTGCTGAGGCAAAGAACAACATGGGGCTTCCTCTTTATTCCATGTCCAGTTTAAGCTTACACACACACACACACACGTGTGGGTGGGGGAGAGAGAGAGAGAGAATGAGTGCATGCACACAAACACCACACACACACACACAGGAAAATCCAAAATAAATATTTTCATCTAATTTTTTTACATATAATTAATTGTTCTACATCTATAATTAAAGTACATGTGTCTCCAAAACATGATTTTCTTGCTTCCCACAATATTCTCGAACAGGGCCAGTGATATTCAGTGGTAAATCAGTGGGACTTCATAGTGGGGTTATTCCCTATTTTACCTTTTGAATTTACACTCCACTTTTCTCTCCCAGGACTGTGAAAGATGAATGAAACAAAGCAACAAAATCAAAATAACATTTAAAAAAACAGCTCAGCCTGATTAAAGCCCATGTCACACTGCACCAACGGATGGAAAGAGAATATAAAACGGAGAAAAAGACTTGCCATCCGTTGGTTAACGCGATGCTTCCGTTTTGTACTCAGTGCATCCATTTTTCTTCCTCTCTATCCATCCAGCATCCGTCGAATGAGGTTCCATCCGCTCAAAAAGTTTTGAGCTGCTCAAAACTTTCTGAGCAGAAAATGTATCCAATGCGTCCATTCTGCATCCGCTAGGCCATGCGGGGACATTCCATTCTGATCCATTCGTCATCCGTTACCTGTCCGCTAATCCGCTAGGCATCTGCTGCGCATGGGCCGCGCAACTCGCAATCCGCTTCCAACGGAAAGGGGAACAGGGAGGCAGCGGACGGATGCGGAACGGACCTGCAGCGTTATAGCACGGACCAGAGAAAGATGAAAGGGAATGCAGCTCGCAATTTACAAAGCATTAAAAATGGAAAAAACGTTCGCAGGGGACCTATCGGCGGAATAAAAGGATGTCTAGAGGATGCCTAAGGATACAAAAGGACACATAGGGGAAACCTAGTATTGGCCTATAAAAAGGTGACGGGAGCAACTCACCTGGACTCTCATCTTTAGGGACAGCGCCCTGCTATGCAGACCTCTGCAGCCTTCATTCTGGCTCTAGCTCTTCCACAGCATCCAGTTCATTCTCCACCTTGCATTCGTAACACAGCCCTTTTGTTAGCCCCGATTCATTTCATGCGTAACAGTGCGAAGCCATCTACAGCTCTGTGAACTCTACTACGGAACGAAAAGGGCGGCCAGAAGCAATCTGGGTGAAGATGGATTCGCCAGAAGGAGCAGAGTAGCGGGCTGTACAGCAGCTGGATGGTGGAGCTTGAGGAACGAAGAGCACTCATGCATTCCAGAACTTCATGAGAGCCTCAGCCATGCTTTGATGAAGATTGTGCAGCGGCTTGGACACCCACGTTGACCAAGCACGGAGCACCAACTTCCGGCCCAGCCTGGAACCTGGGCCTCAAGGTAGCACTGATTCTGCACCCACCTTGCCTCAGGGACCACCTACAGGAAGGCATGCAGTACAGGCTGCGGGGTGCCACACAACACCATTACAGCCTGTGGTCAGAGAAGTGTGCAGGCCATCATCGAAGAAACATGGAGGAGCTCCTTCAGTGCCCCCTCCACTGAAGAAGGATGGAAGAAGTCTGCAGAGCAGTGGGAATCAGAGGTGAGAATTTCCCCCACACCGTTGGAGCCATAAGATGGCAACACTGGCCTGCAAAGCTCCAGCCAAGTCAGGGTCCAACTTTATGTCAACTACAAGGGCTGCTTCCAGCCATCATCTTCTTCGCCATGGTCGGCTGGCACATTCATGTACAGGTGATGGCTTCAGCAATGTGGGATCAGCTCAGATGCCAGGTATCAAGCAGTTCATCTCAAGGGGGTGGAACGCCACTCACCATGGCTTTCCAGATCCAGACCCCCCTGCCCAACGACACGGCAAGAAGTGCCCTACTTCATCATGGGGATGACGCGCTTCCCCTCAGAACCTACCTCATGAAGCCCTACACTCCAGATGCCTCACCGTGAAAGAGAGGATTTTCAACTTACAGGCTGTTCCAGGCAAGGCAGGTGTGGAGAAAACGCCTTGCGCATCCTGGACCAACAGGTTCCAGGTACTTCTCTACCAGCCATGCAGCTATCACCCAGAACAGTAGGAGGATCGGTGGAAGCTTGCTGGCATCTTGCACAATCTCATGCGCACCCGCTTACCAGTCTTGCAGACAGGCTCGTGGACCTCCAACAAGCAATGGGACATGGAGCCGGGAATGGAGGCAAGGGCAAAACCTATAGACACTCAGATGTGCAAGGCCAAGTCAGGAGGCCTCACGCGAAGGGAAAAGAGCAGCTGCAACTCCTGAAACACTGGTGCCAAACTCCCCAGCGGAGCAGGGAGTGGCACGACAGGTTGGTAGATGCTTAAGATGCTTCCCTTCAGGCCTGTCTCATCACACTGAATGAGATTTGGCCATAGTATTGTTGGTGGGCCTACACTGAACAGGGCATTAATAAAGAGTTGTGTTTAATGTCTTGACATGTGTGGACAATGATTACAATACTATTGATAATGAAGGGCCATAGGGGTCGGCACCTGGAGGGTGGACCATAACAGTCCCACTATGGCTTGGAACTGGAGGTTTAATTCTATCCCCACAAGCTATCTAACCCATCCCACAGATATCCTAACTCATCCCACAGGTATCCCTGCCCATCCCACAGCTATTACCCATCCCAAAGGTATCCCTGCCCATCCCACTGCTATCCTTACCCATCCCAAGGATATCCCTGCCAATCCCACTGCTATCCTACCCATCCACAAGCATGCAAAGCTAAACCATGTTTAAAAGTTCCACCAAGACTTTATTAAATTTAAATTAAAGACGGGCAAGTGTGTGAATCAAAGAAATCTTTATTATAACAACCTGTAAAAAGAAAAATGACCCAGTCAAGTGTCCAAATAAAGTTCTACAGGGTAGCACCCAGTTCTCTGGCACTGCTTATCGGTCATCAGAGTGTGCCCCCAGTCTCAGGGGTGAAGGGTCCAGGTGCTGTGGAGGTGCTGCTGCTGGAGTGCTGGTCTTGAAGCCCCACTGGGGTTGCCTTGGCCCCGAGAGGACAAACAGGGGACGGTGTGTGAGAAAGCTCTCAGACAGGCTGGCCTCAGCCCTTGTGTGTTGAGAGCCCTTCCTCCATGCCATGACTGTCAGTCCCAATCCGACAACAGATGTACTTGGCTGTGCGGGGTGGAGGAAGGGAGCAGTGTAGTGAGTGGGGCTCGGTACGTGGGTGACATCAGGTGGCATCAGTGGCCATCATGGCGTGGGTGGCTTCGGTGGCATCAGTGGCATGTGGTGGATCAGTGGCAATCAGTGGAACCAAAGGTCCGGCAACGCAGTGGCGTCCGATGCAGCCTCTGTGCCTGGACTGGGAAGGAGCTGCTGCCTGTGCTGCGGGACCCCTGTCAAGGCCTAGCCCTGGTAGGTGAGGGCCTATGTGGAAAGCCTTGAGGGAGGACATCACCCTTGGTGGGGAAGAGCAGACCTGGACGGGTGGGGAGCAGGTTCCTCTGGATCTGGAGGTTTGTGAAGCCAGAATTGGTAATCCTGTTTCCTTCAGCCACTGGTACTGGTTCCGCCATGTCTGTTGAGGGTCTGGTGGACATAGGTAGAGGAAGGGGCTTCGGTTGGAGGATGAGGAGTCAGTGCGTGGACAGCCTTGCGAGAAGGGAGATCTGGGCTGCTCCAATAAGTGGTCCCTGAGCTCCAGCAGGACAGTTGTGGCTCTTGCCCCTTCCTGTCTGGCTACTCTGCCTTTCTGGTGGAGGTGGAGCTGGGGTGGATGCGGGTAGGGGACTGTGGGAAAGTGCCGTTCTCCTTTCTCCCCACTGCCCCAAGGAGTCCTCCACGCGCTCCGCCACGGTAAAACAGCTGTCCGCGGGTCTCCACCGTGGACGCTCCACAGAACCTGCCTGAGACAGGAGCTGACTCTCGGCTGAAAAAGGGGCTGGCTTCAGCAGGCTGCCGGAGAGAGAGGGTGTGAGAGGGGCGCTCCTCGGTGGCGGATCTCACCCTCCAGGAAAGCTGCACCTGGCCATCATGTAGGTCTCTCTGTCTGACAGCTTGACCGTGGCCTGGCCAGATTTCTTGGATGGCAGCTTCCCGTACCAGGTGTGCATGTGCTTCCACCAGCCGAGGAGCACCTCTGATGTCTAGCCCAGGCTCTCTGCCTTCTCTCTCCAAGCAGCCTGCTTCCTTTTGGTGTCCCTGTAGAGGCTGTGTCCCTTCCGCCATGGATATGCATTCTCTCTCAGCCACTCCAGCACCTCATCCTCGTGTTCCTCCTCAATGGAGTATTGCCTCCTCTCCCATTTCTCGCATATGCCTCTTCCTCCTTTTGCAGGACCAGATGGGCCCTCATCAGAGGGGCTTCCAGGTTGTAGGGGCTGCTCCTCCACACCACCAGCAGCACCAGCAGGATCATCATCATCATCATCAGCAGCAGCAGCAGCAGCAGACCAGGATCATCATCAGCAGAGTAAGCACCAGCAAGCGCCAGCAGGACCAGCAGGACCAGGAGCACGGAGCAAGACCAGGAGCACGAGCAAGACCAGGAGAATGAGCAGGACCAGGAGCCGAGCAGGACCAGCAGGACCAGAGCAGCTTCAGAAGAGTAAGCACCAGCAGAAGCACCACCGCCAGAAGCAGCATCAGCAGAGTAAGCACGAGCAGAAGCACCACTGCCATAAGCGAGATCAGCAGCTCCTCCAGAAGCAGCATCAGCAGAGTAAGCACGAGCAGAAGAACCACCGCCATAAGCAGCATTAGCAGCTCCTCCAGAAGCAGCATCAGCAGAGAAGCACCACGCCAGAAGCAGCATCAGCAGAGGTAAGCACGAGCAGAAGCACCACGCGCCAGAAGCAGCATCATCAGCTCCTCCAGAAGCAGAAGCAGCAGAAGCCCCAGCCCCAGAAGAGTGAGCCTGTGCTACCAGGAAGCCCCAGCAGAAGCAGAGTGAGGCCAGGGGTGGGAGGTGGCCCTGTCTCTTGCCAGGGCTGGCAGCAGATTGGCTGAGGCTTCTGTTCTTCCCCATGATTGTGGGTTGCTGGCTGCAGCCAGGCTGGCAGGCCAGGCAGGCTGGCAGGAAGTTGGAAGGCAGGCAGGCACCAAGGCTGGCAGGCAGACTGGCAGGCAGGCAGCAGGCAGCAGGCTTGGCTGGCAGCAGGCAGCAAGGCTGGCAGCAAGGCTGGCAGGCAGGCATGCAGGCAGGGTAGGCTGGCAAGGCACTCGATGTGCTGGAAGCAGGTCTTTCCTCTGAATGGTGACCTGCTTGGGAGCTGCTTCCCTTTATATCCGCGGGCTGATGCAACGCATCCTCCCCACATGCGCAGTGAACGCTAGGCATTATGCTAGCTTTCCGCTAGGCATCCGCCTAGCTGTTCCGCTAGGCATCCGCTAGGCTTCCGCTTTGCATCCGCTTCATCCGCTAGCTTCCGCTATGCATCCGCTTCATCCGCTCGGCGTCCACTCTGCATCCACTGTATCTGTTCCGCGGCCACTTTGCTGCAGCCACCCGGAAGTTCTTGCAGATGTGCCATCCACTCCCATCCGCTTTCCCTCCGCTAGGCTTCCGTTCCGCATCTGCTTTCCATCCGCCTGCGTCCTCCCCCGTCCGTTCCCTTCCGTGTTGTCCGCGTCTTGTTATGCAAATTTTTGCCCCTTTTGAGAGCGGATAACAACGGATGGAACATTTTTCTCATCCGCTATGTCCTTTTTAGAAACGTTTTGCATCCGTCGGGCAGTGTGACAGGGCCTTAACAACTGAAGCTAGATGTACCATTTCAAAGTCTTAGCTTGAAATATTAAAATAGACTTTAATCATGTTTAATTTTAGATAATATTTTTATAATTTATGTTCAATTTAGTTTTCAATGTCTATTTGATGCTGGAATAGCGACTTTTATATACAGTATATAGATATTTTTAATACCAAATTGTGTTTTTCATCATTTTTTAAAAAATTGAGAAATGTTTAATGATCTAATGTGTAATATTTCCAGAAAATGTTAATTATTCAACTGATTAAAAAATAATATGCATACTGCATATTATGTATGCTCACATATATAGCTAATTATAATTTATTTATATTTGTATTATTATATTATAATAATGCAATAATTGGTGATAGATCAACTGATTGATGTCCATCTTTTAAGTTTAGTTAAATGTGGAAAAAAGAAAAACTCGCTGTCAGCCCCGGATCTATCTTGAATCAGATTTGGGGCTGCCACAAGGGACGATGGGTACCCATGGGAATGAAAGTAAGTGAGAAGGGAGGATGGCCACAATAACATTCTTTCATCGGAGCTCAAGATCAAGTTGCTGCATTCCAGAAGGGAGTGAGTGGACTTGGCAGGAGTTCAGAATGGAGGTGGATTGGAGAGGATGACTTGTGGGTTATCAGAAAGGGGGTTGGATGTGGGTTTAATATAGCAGGGGGAAACTCAGGAATTCAGATTTGGGTTTTCCCTGATGTGCCAATATGACTTCTCCAATAAATTCTTACTTGGAAGGACTTTGTTTCTGAGTGCTGATTTGAAATGGAGAGTTTGATTGGAACGCTGACACTAGCATCACTGACATGTTTTAAAACAATGAAAAGTGAAAGGCAATAGCAATCGAAGCAATCTCTATTTTTCTTCTTCCTAAAATTAAAATATGAGATAAAATATGACCACATTTGTAAGCTTTCTCCTAACAAAGAACTCTGTAGATATTATTTGCATTGGAGATTTGTACACATGGTTCAATTATTTGCTTAATTGCATGTGCGGTTGTAGAGTGGGGATTTGCATAGGAATGCCTTTCCAAAGTTTCATCTAACCTATTTTACTGTTCCACAGTTTTCTGGACCAGAACTAGTAGTCTTAACAAT
>BHFT01025430.1:0-34826 GCA_004320025.1 Laticauda laticaudata | reverse complement strand
CTACAACTTTAACAGAACTACAATGACGTGGGATAATACCCGAAGGAAGCTAAACAGCACATATATATATGTATATACTAATACTGCCTGAACCTTTAGGATAACTTAAGTTATCCTAAAGGTTCAGGCAGTATTAGTTCCAGGTAAAACATAGTTCAATATGCTACATTTACATGTCATTATAAACCATGATTTTAACTATGGTTTGTTCAGCATACCATAAGGACCTGGTTGACAATAACATTAAGCCATCACTTGGTTAACAGCCTCTGTCTGGATTCATACAGCATCTTGAACCAAAACTCAGCAAAATTCATTATGATTGAGCAGAGTCTCAACTAAGGTTGTTATTAGTTCCTTCTGAAATTGAGGTGATGTGAAGGTCTGGGTATTCTAACAAGGACAATACAATCTGTGCTGGAAGTTTCACACTGTTCTGACTGCATTGCTTCAATGTAAGAGTGTTGCGTTTCATTTATATACTATCATGTCTACGTCTTGAAAGATTTAGAAGAAATTAACCTTACAGCTATGTGCTTTTTTACTGCCTTGTTCAAGTGAATTGTGACTCCTGCAATAACATGAACAAGTCCATGCAGTTCTCTTGGCAACATTTTTGGATGCTTGCCAGTTGCCAAATGCTGAACAAGAGTGATTGGGCCAAACTCACATAGCTTTAGGCTTCTCGTCTTGCAACTTTATGAAATGTTACCTCAATGTTTATTTCTTACCTGGAAAATCCTGGCTCTCATCTCTTCCTGTTGAAACTTAGAGCAACTATTGAAATTTAGGCTTGGAGTAACTATTCTTCTTTCTAGAGTGGGAGACCCAATAGAAAGGAAGATCCGTCTCATAGATATGTCCAATGGAAATTAGAAGTTTCTGATTTTCTGACAAAGATAGTGTTTACTCCTGATAAAGCCATGATCACTATGACATATGGAGGTTACCCAAATAATTGACACAATTCTCCTGTTCACTTTCACTGTCCAGAACTCCTTCAGTTCTTTATTATACAACTAACTAAGAATAATAAGCAAAGTGTGAGATAATTCTAAAGCAGGTAAAGAAAAGCTCTTATGATTTAACGCCAGTAAAGAATTTGAGTTTACTTTGCATGGAGGCAAAGAAATATTTTTTCTGCTTTAGTGTTGCATCCTTTCAATATCTTCCCATGGAACCTTCCTAAAATCTTCAGAGATTTGGCCAAGAATGAGATCATATAACAGAGGTACCCAACCTCCAGTCCATGGCCTGGTGCCTGTCCTCAGCCCATTTGGAACCGGGCCAGGGAAGTGATGGGCAAGAATGCACAATTGCACAAAGCTACATTTGTGAAACCATGCACCCACATGAAACTATCCACACACACCCAACCCACCAACACTGCCACTGCTGGTCTGCTGAGCCAGAAAGGTTGGGGACCTCTGTCATATAGAACTCTAGTTGCTAGCTATTAATTAAGCCCGTCACACTGCACCAACGGATGGAAAGAGGATGTAAAACGGAGAAAAACACTTGCCATCCATTGGTTAACGTGATCTGCTTTGTTTCTGGTACTCACTTGCCTCCGTTTTGCTTCCTCTCTATCCTCCTTCCAGCATCCGTCCTATTGACATTTCATCCGCTCAGAAGTTTTGAAGACTGCTCAAACTTACTTTGAGCGGGAAAATGTATTTCCAATGCATCCATTCTGCATCCAATCCGTTGTCCAGCGGTAAACGGATGCAGGGAGGACGGAACGGGACACGCAGCATTAGTAGCATGGACGGAGAAAGGATGAAAGCGGATGCAAAATTGCATCTGCATCATCCGCAAGCACGCATCCGCTCTGCATCCTCTACGCATCCTCTAGGCATCTCATGCATGCGCTCTGATCCTCTAGCATCCTCTCGCATCCTTACGCATCCGCTCTGCATCCTCTACGCATCCGTCTCATGCATCCTCTACGCATCTCCGCTTCTCCATCCGCCGTGTCCTCCCCCCGTCCATTCCTTTCCGTGTTATCCGCTCTGCTTATGCAAATTTTTGCCCCTTTTGAGAACGGATAACAACGATGGAACATTTTTCACTGTGCGCTGTGTCCTTTTTACAACGTTTTGCATCGGTTGATTGGCATGTGGTGACAGGCTTTAGATACTAAAATAAAATCAATTCTATAAGTTACCATTTAGATTCTACAGTTATTCTGCAGAGACCCCATCTTGCTATCTAATCAGATTATTTTAGATAGGCTTTTTATTTAAAGGTTCAAGGGTTGCTGGTCCCTTCTGATAAAATATTTCTTGCTTAGCCTTCATTACCATTTAAGTAGATTCAGTAGGATCTCTCCTCTCTCTTCTACTCTTCTCTCTTCTCCTCTCTCTCTCTCTCTCTCTCTGTGTGTGTCTGTGTGTCTGTGTGTTTCAGACTTGTTGAAGGAGGCCATAGTGGGATTATTTCTGAAACTTTGCAGTGGTTCCATCACACCTGGATGGCTGTTTCCTGAAGACAGCACTGGAGAATTCTAGTCAACCCATGATGTTTATACTATTTGGATGTGCAAGGTTCAATTTGTTAACATGAAATCATTGGGTGAAATGTACAGTGTGGTTTTATCAGTTTGTTGATTAGACATGTTGGAGCTCTCTTTTTCATCATATCAAGAGAAGCAATAGAAATGCAGAATCAATGCCTGGGCATCACTGAATGGATGAGGGTCATCAAACTATAGCTCAGTCAAGACAAGGAAGAGGTGCTAGGCTTGAATTCCTAAAATGATTAACTTCATCACTTGGCAGTGCTTCTAGATTCTTTTCATTATAGATACTATGGTTCTCTGTGGCATGACGTAGAGAACAGTGGAGACAGCCTTGAAGAAAGTATGTGGCAGATACTCTAAAAACATCAACCTAGCCTGAAAAGACAGGAACAGATAAGGAATAAATTCAAAATTGACTTGCCTTGACTATTTTGGGTATAAAAAGGAGAGGGAAAACAAACTTTGACTGTCTTTCAATATTTGTTTATTATAATTTATCTTAATACAGATATAGGATTAAATATTTCTGGTGGTATCTTTTTAGTGGTCTGGCCCTCCCAGAAGAAATGAGACAAGAAGCTTTTTCTACTAGCTTAGCCTCTTGTTTCCATTACTGCCTTTCCTGGAATAAAGATAGCCTTGTTATGGTAATCATTCCACCATAATTTAATAAATCATCATAAATAAGAGTTGGTCCCTTCCAACTCTGTTGTTCTGTACTCAGTATTCTCATTTAGATATCTGCACAGTGTTATGCCAGACATAGCATTACCCTTGAAGATGTTGTAGAAGTGTCAGTTAAGACCGTGTTTCTCATATAATAAGGCCGGATCTTTTTTTTTTTTTTTGAGCCCCGAAAAAATGGCTAGGCTGTCTTTTCAGGGGTGACTTAATTCCCCCCCCCTTGCATCTTTGGGTGGGTGGCAACAGATTGGATGTTGACCTCGGCGTTGGTGGGGCACTTCGTATTGGGGTCAACGCAGGCAGCACCATATCCGGGTGTGCAACAAAAGTATTTCCTAATGGCAAGCCCCCCCACCATTCCCCCCCATTTTGCATGTTTTAATATAGGCCTTAATTTGGGGGAAGGGAGTTAATTTCATTTCATGCCTATAAAACATGCTGGGACTTCCTATTGGGGGAGGCTGTATTGGAGAAACATCACAGAGATATATCACAGAGAAGGTGTTGACTGGAACAAAATGTTATGAAGATGTTTCACCAGTTTTATACAATCTTCACTGACTCTCAATTCATCTTTAACACAAATTCAGGATCCTGGTCTTAGACTAAAGTCATCCAGTAACTCAAGCAACACCTGTTCTTCTGACACCCTGAGATTGTTCTCTGAGGCCTGGGTCAGAATACTTTCCCAAACTGTATTGTGGCAAATACCTATTCTGAAGAAGGTCTTCTCAGGAGGAGCTCTCACTATGTTTGAGACAAGTTTCATTATCTTTCTGGCATTAAAGATGCTTTCATTCCTCTAGGCAGTTGAGTCAACCGAAGCATGATTGGAAACACATTTGCTGCTTAACTACGCGGCCTGCTACTTTTAAGTTTTATAAAGAAAATAAATGCAAGTGAATTGGGAGCAAATAGAAAAATCTCATGGGGCCATTAAAAAGGGCCATGTGATGTCTCTGCAAGTGAATTGGGAGTAAATAGAAAAATCTCATGGGGCCATTACAAGTGAATTGGGAGTAAATAGAAAAATCTCATGGGCCCATTAAAAAGGGCCATGTGATGTCTCTGTGAGCTTCTGATTTTGCAAGGGCATAACCTGTGGAATTTGAGGAAAACTAATGAACTCCATGTCTATGGAAACCTTCAGTCATCCAAGTCATGGTTGCCCAAAATTGCTTTCTCAGAAGGCAGCTGGGTTTTGTTTTTCCTTGAAGACATTTTGCTTCTCATCCAAGAAGCTTCTTCAATTCTGACTGAAGGAATTAGTGGGTTTCTTGTTAAGCAAAATAGTCTGAGCTTGATCAGGTTTGATGCACAAAGGATGTGAAGGAGGGTTATCTTTCCTGGACTATGTTCCTCACAACACATATACACACACACACAGGAGCTTTTATTTCGTGCAGCACCAGAGTTAACCTAACAACAACTTTGGAGAAAGCAAGTCTGGCAACAATGACACACACATGCTATAGCCCTGTGTCTAGTAACTGACTCTATCTGTAGCCACAGGGCAAGATGTCACATTTTTAAAAATGTGAGTTGAGCACTGAGTATGCAAGAATTCAAACTACAACAAGTGCTTTTCTCTGAAAAGGCTCAGATGCTCTGCACAAAAGATTGATTACTCTTATATAAACTGCCCTGGAAAAGTATTAAAACCTCTGAAACAATGGAAACTCAAGAAGACCCTTGCCTGTCAGTCTTGTTTCTTTCAGAGGACAATAGGATGGGCATACTCTTTTACAAGGCACTATGCTTCCTTGAGAGATAAATTTAGACTGAAGGCCAAGCTGTTTCTTTCAACTAGATTATGGCTTAAAGAGAAGGCTTTGGCCCATTGTTATAGATACACTCTTAATGAAAAGGAGGAAGCAGTAATGGTGCAGCATTTACAGAATATTATTTTTCAAGACCCGAAACATGCAGGTTAATTCCACCCATATGGTATTTACCAGTGACATTTACTCCTTTCAGAGGGGCTTATCCCTGGGCAAGAGTTGAGAAGACAATTAAATTCACTTGCGTGGACTAAGTTTGCACAATAGGCTAAGCTAAAACTAAGCTAAATTGACTAAGTGTACACTAATGTGTTGTGCAAACATAGACTTTTTATGAAGTGCTTTCATTAAAAATGTCTTGCCAAGCCACTCTTGGCACACCAATAGGCCCAACTCACAGCTATGCAGTGAGGAGATCAAGGAAGATACGGTACTATTACCAGAGTGGAGAGGGAGCAGGACAGAGGGGGAGAAAATAGATTTCAGCAAGTTTATAAAAAAGGGGAAACAAAAGACAGAAATAAAAGGCAGGGCTTATCAGGATTTAGGGCAAAGAATGGGTATTGAGGAATAATCTGGCTGAAGGAAATGAACACATCAAAGGAAGAGAATAAAAACAAATGTATCTGGAAGAAGTCTGTATATAGCAGCAGCCTCTTTCTAATTCACAGAGTTTTTCAGAAAGTTGGAATTAACAAAAAACAAAAAAACCTGAAGTGAACTTGGATAGGTTTTCAATCCAAGATATGGTAGGACAAAGGAATTGTTCCAAATCTATGGCTGATCTCTGTAAACAAAATGTCCTGATGTCATGCTTGACATGACAAAATAATAACATAGAACAAGCCCCATAAGATACCAGTCTGTCTAAATATAGCTTCATTTCCATACCTAAGAAGGGACTGAATGCTCCTGAAAGTCTATGCACTTAGGCTTCCACTCAACTAGAAACATATGGGAAACCTGCATGCTCACACTTTGTAGACATGATACTTGCTTCATATATTATTCTAAATTATAATATGGTTTGCTTAGACTATTGTATGAATCCAGCTACAGGAATTTATGTCAGGATTATAGCATTGTGTGTTATATGAACTTAACCAATGATGGCTTATTCTACAAATATCTAAGCAAACATAGTTTAATATGCTGCATTAATCAGACTTGCATCCAAGATGTGAAATCCAAGAGCAAAGGCTAACAGAGCATACACAAGAAGAGGGCAGAAATATAGTCTTAACCTCCTTCTCTGCAAATAGACGTTTCCCAATGATGGGTGAATGGAGATGTATTACTTCATATTGTCTGAAAAGGCAGAAACAAGAGCTATTTACATAGTTGTCAACCTTACTGCCACATAAGTCATTTCCTGGAAATTTTATTTGGAAAATGTGTGATTTCCATAAAAGCAGCATGGTCAGCCTTACATAGGTGGTGCAGACAGTTGCTTTTTAGATTTCCATTTGGCTTTTGCAAAATTTGTCCCATTTTTGGGGAACACATGTTAGAGATAGATGCAAATAGTACAGAAGGAATTCATCTAAAAATTGGAAGGCTAAAACCTTCCCAAGACAAATCTTTTGCACCAAAGAATGTCTGTGGATCTTCACATTGGTTGTATAGCAGAGAAGTAAAATGCAGAAACTATGTATGTAGTGTGAGGTGGAAGCAGATAAAAAAACCACCAAAAGATTCGTTGATCCAAGGAAAACAAGGTTCTATTCACGTGTCTGCAGAGACGGGTTTCCTCAGGCATTGAAGGAACCCAGAGCAAAATTCAGGCAGCATTTTTATACCCTAACTGTCCGCCCCCTCGTACGAGGGCTTGGCTCACATTCTTTCTGTTTTCAAATTGACACATATATTTCGAAGGTTCATACTAGCTCCCTATCTAGCAAAAGCAGTTACACGGTTTCTGACATCGCAGCACTTTATTACAATTCCCCATTGTTCTAGCCTTATCTTGTTTTTTTCTCTTGTGCACAAACTGGAACACTTTCTTATTTAGCAGAGCTACTGAGTTTGAGACACACTTCCTTATTTAATTCAATGGGTCATCCAACATGACTTTGGTTCTGCTCACAGTAGCTATTTTCCCGCTTTGCTTCTCAAGATTCTAACAGGTCTGGTTTTCTTCATCATTCAGTTTGATATAAACATAAACCCATGATAAAATATTTTGATCCAAGAACTAAAAGGGATCGTATACAACTGTAGAAAATTAAGATAAAATGGACACACACAGGCCTATGTGTTGTTGACCAAACTGCTAAAAAAATAAAATAAAACTGTGGCATGTATCTTGTTATGCAACATTTTGGCTCTAAGATAGATTGGAAAGACACAATCAGACATTTTTGCGAAATTCAGACATCATATTAATACTTCTCTTATATAAAGGAAAATAAAAGAGAATTTGGGAAATATTTCAGTGACGTGATGATTTTATCTTTCAGATGATAAAAACAGCTGAACAGTTACAAGTAGAAAGTTCCTTGAAAGAAATGGAGGTGTTACATATGTCCAATAAAGATTGGACCTGCATTGTGGATTAAGCCATGAAATGGTTTCTTTAGTTTTACTTTAGTGTGTTGTGGAATTCCAGCCATTATAGTGAGCTGGAATAATTTACAACTTCATGCTCCTTTCTGCTTCAGCATGCATTGTGTGGTTTTCTGGCAATTTGATATATTTTATAAAATCTAGAAAGTAGTAACTGATTGTGCCTTCTCCTCTTGGGCAAGAAAAAGTCTGCTTGCTTAAGAGCATACATTTAGAAATGTTTATGCTTCATTTCTTCATTTTATTCTACAAGTCATTCATGTAGCACTGTTTCATATATTCTCTTCCATGAGATCTGCAATGCCTGCTCTTTGCCCACCCCCCAATACATTTTTTCCCATTATATGAAGGTATGTATTTAATTCCTTGAGACTTCTGTGCTGCTCTAATCACATATATCTTTGTGGGATGGTATCCATTATTTTCTTCCTACATTGCTTATTTTGGTCTTGAGTTCATCATTCATCCAACATACTTAATAATTTTAAAAAATGGTTGCATTAATGAATATAAGTGGAATTGCTCTTTTTACTGATTGTAGCTGTTTTGACAGTGTTGAAAAAAACTTTCTGGGAATTAAGCAATTATGGTGTAACCATAATTTAGAGGTTAAAAGATAGCAAATAAACTTCCACCACTCAGTACCAAAAACCGAACCTTGATTTGAATCTTAATAATGTATTAACATCAAAGGAATATAATTAGGATATATCTTCTTTCTGACCTTCTCTCTTTGGGATTCCATATTTTTGTTTTGAGGTATTCCCATCACCTCCCTACTCCCGCTCTTGTTGGGCTGCTGCTTTTCTAGACTGAACAAATAATTCTAGGGTATCTATCTTTTCTAGATCCTTTTCCTTCTCCTATCCGTCTCAAGAATAGAAATATCTCAATTAATGGCAAGTTTAGATCATTCTAATTACTCTGCTCCTTCTATAATATCAGCTCAGCTTCTACCAAAGTTTTTATCATAACTTCTCTCCACAAAATACACTTTGTACAATATAATCAAGCAGCTTTCTTGAATATGATGCTTTCTAGATGTATTGGGCACTGATCTTCTACCAGGATAGCCATTGATAGCCATTATCATTGGTGAGATAGTCCAACACCTCTGGAAAGCTGAATAATCTCAGTTTATTCTTCCACAATACTTGTTCTTGGCTTTGTCATCTTTCAGGATGAGAATTGCAAGAGGAAAACAAGAAAGTGATGAAGGTAAGCTTAATAAACCAAAGATGCTTACCTTTTCTGGACAAATCAATGGGGTTTTTGTTGTTGTTGTTTTCTTAACTGATGCCGTGCACTCCATCTCTGAGTAATCTTATCTGCAAATGTATTTATAATCTAAAAAGCACTCTAAAAGGAAAGTTATATGTTATTTTCTTTTGTAAATAGTAAGTAAATAATGGGTATCAGCAAGAAAAAAAGAGGGGAAATCATGTATGTTTGTGCTTCAAAATAACATGCGTTCTGTATTACTGCTGTTTTCCTACTCCTACGTACACATATGTGAGAATGTTGTATCTAATTTTCTCAGTGTTGTCCACCTCCCCATCCTTCTCATTTTATTATGCATTGTTGACTGTTTGAAGGCTGGCGATGTTGCACTCATTTCTTTATTGAGATGTATTGGGCACTGATCTTCTACCAGGTTAGCCATTGATAGCCATTATCATTGGTGAGATAATCCAACACCTCTGGAAAGCTGAATAATCTCAGTTTATTCTTCCACAGGGGTCAAGTTATTTTCTAAAGCGCCTGTAGGCCAGACAAGGAATAATGGATGGAAACTGAACAAGGAGAGATTTAACCTGGAAATAAGGAGAAACTTTCTGACAGTGAGAACAATCAACCAATGGAACAGAAGTTGCCCTCGGAAATTGTGGCACCGCCATCACTTGAGACCTTCAAGAAGAGATTGGACTGCCATCTGTCAGAAATGGTGTAGGGTTTCCCGCTTGGGCAGGGGGTTGGACTAGATGACCTACAAGAGCCCTTCCAACTCTGATTATCTGTATCTGTATCTTTCTGTATGGAAACAACATTTAATAGATGGTTTTGGGCAGGGGTGGGATTCAATTTTTTTAACAACCAGTTCTGTAGGTGTGGCTAAGTGGGCATGGCCATGTGACTGGGTGGGCATGGCTTCTTTTTTTTCCAGCACACCCTCCTGTTTTTGTTTTTGTTTTGTTTTTTTGCCTCCTGGGCCTTAAACAAGCCTCCTGGGAGGGGCGTTTTTACTCCCAGAAGACTTCCCTGGGGCCCAGGAAGGAAAAAAATGGAGCATAGGAGGGGTGCACAGCACCCCCTTATGCTCCATTTTGGGGCCTTCTGGGCCTCAGGCAAACCTGTTGGGGGGCATTTTTGCTCCCAGGAAGCTTCCCTAGAGCCCAGGAAAGCAAAAAATGGAGCGCGGGGGGTAGCACCCCCACATACTCCTTTTTGCCTTCCTGGGCCTCAGGAAAGCCTCATGGGTGAAGCAGTAAGACAGCGAGGGGATCCCAGCACAGCTAATCATTGGAACAGCTGATTGTCGGGAGGAAAAATAAGAAATACCTTAAGGAGTGACTGGGCGGGGGGGATGCAGTCAACGATGTTGAGCATGCACAATAAGGGCTGACTGGGCAGGGAGGAGAGGGATGGGCAGAGAGGGGTGGAGCCAACCAGGGGCTCGATTTGCCATTTCTCCAAACTGGGCAGAATCATAACAACTGATTCTATAGAACCGGTCCAAACCGGTAGAATCCCACCCCTGGTTTTGGGATTAGTTCTCATGTTTTCTACTTTCTCAGGACTCAAATATTTTTTTCTGTAACAATTCAGTATCTTCCTTCCCTTTCTCTGAATCAGTCCAACATTCTATCACTTTGTCTGTCTGTCTGTCTGTGTGCATAAAAGTAAACTGTGACAAAAAATCTGGATTTGCAGAAGCTATTTTAATGTATCAATGAAAAATAAGTGGAAATTTTTCGAACAGCCTCTGTGAGGATGTGAAAATGCAATATGAGTAAGGCAATCAAAGTAGTGGACAGGATCACAGAGGGATGTCATGATATGTATAAAGGATCTAAATATGTAGAAATAAATATTGTTGACCAGAAATTATAAATATGTTGTTTTGACACATGTTTTGTCATTTTTTTTTCTTTTTCTGCTAATTTTTAACAATTATAAATAATAAGGAAAAAAAGAAAATTTAGTACATTATCCTTTATATGCTTCATTGGAATATTCTGATTTATTTCCATTCCATTCCATTGTTCTTGGAACAAGATATAGAACAAAAGGTATTTTATTTTCTGGACTGTATACTCTAAAAGAAATCTTTGGACTGTACTTGGATGAAAATTGTGTTCTGTTAAAGACCCATGAATATTGGATTTTCTGGAAAAAAAAATACTTTCAAAATAGATGGTAAAATATTATAAGGGGAAGCCAGGATAACTTTAAATAAAATATTGTGTAATCATTATTTTAATTATTTCTTCCAATTTCAGAGTGGATTCATCTTTACAGTTCTCAAGAGTGACAGTATGCAAGGTCATTTTTTTTCTTTTCCTTTATTAATGATTTTTCTTTTTTGGATTTTTTAGTTTAATTTTATTATTATTCTGTATCTTGGTATTCTACTTATATTTTATAATCTTTCAAAATGAATACATAAAATAAAAATAAATAAAATAAATGGAGATACAAAAATCAAACATATAGAAGCACAAAATATGATGCCAAATAAATCTCAGTCATCACCATTACTGGAAGACATGAAGGACCAAATTTAGAGAGAGACTGTCAAGGAGAAAATCTATTTATTTGCTTGCTGACTTGATGGCCCATAATAAATCATCATCAACATCAACATCATTGCTTGCCCTTGGCAATAAAAAAGACCTTGAGGAAAGAGTATGATATCTTAAATATATGATCTGTATGGACAGAGCAAATTTCTGTGAAAGCATATAAAAAGAATGTCAGGGTTCTGATCGATGCCCTGATTAAATCATGAGACTCAGACCAAGCTTCAAAAGAAATCCAGTTATTTATTAGGAGCTTCATGCTGGCATGGATCAAGTGGATCCAACTCTGACCTCACTTAATTCATGCTTGGGCTCTGATCCTGTTTCCCCTTTCCCCCAAGATGTGTCATCAGTCACCATTCCCCAACAAAGCAATTTTGTAGGTTGTAGAAGTCACTCCCTCCAGCCACTGTGCGTTTCTGCAGAGATGACCTTGCGTCAAGCTCAGTTTGGACTCACCATTACATGAGGGAGGCAACATATCATGGACAAATGGAGAAACAGAGACATGGTTAAGCTGACAGGGTTGGAATGTGGATGCCAGCTGATCGCAGTGGGAAAATGTGTCACTCACAGCTGATAAGAAATGTGGTAGCTTGCCAAAAGCAGCATGAAGAGGCTTGGAGCTATCCAGAGTTTGTGGCCATAGGGAGAAGGCTAGCAACTCAGGGGCAATAGACGGAAGGGAAGGACAGACAGGGAGTAGGCCGTTAGAGGGAGGAGCTACCGGATGTCTGGCTAGTTAGCTGGCCGAGGTATGAAGTTGGTGCTGGAAGGCAGAGCTCCCAATGCTAACTTTACATGGGATTACCCAACTCATCATGGTTTGCTGTTTCTTCATGCTGTAAAGGGACTGATATAAATCCTGCAGATTCTTTGTGGAGAGCTGGTTTGTGCTGTCTTGCTTTAACTTCGTTGGAGAGAGGGTCCAGGCTGAGACCCTGTCATTGCTGGCTGGAATGTGCTTTGTTTTGACTGAAATACAAGTTCCTTGATGCAGCTGTGAAGTTCAATTCCCCATCCCCCTTGCCTGTGGCAACTCAAAAGCAGGTGAGGGATGCTTCACAAGTTGACAAAGAATAGATGAACAACAAAAGGAGACCACAATTGACAGAAAGAACTTTAACTTGAGGCAGGCAAACAACAGTGTGGCTTCTCCTTTTTCTCTAGAAGTCATCATCGTGCTCGGCATGAGAAAGTAACATCGAGCTTGCATTTATTCAAAGTCATCTTTCAAAGGAAGCAACAGGGCTGTACACATCTGAAAATAATACAGAAAAAACTTGTTTTGGATCTGATATGAGCACAGAATTTCTGTGCTATCACTTAAAACAGTCATGTCTTTCTTCTCAAATTTGAAAAATGGTGCAGTTGCATTAATAGATGCATTAAATATATGCTGCTCTGATGATTTGATTCATTAATGCAGCCACATCTTTTGCCAAGCTTGTGAAGATTCTGGAAAAGGTGTAGATGCTTCAATGAACATCAGAGATGTGTCATACCTATATCAGGTCCAAAGCACTTCTTCAATATCATTTACAAAGTAGGCTGGATCCTCAGAGGTGGTATTCAGCAGGTTCTGACCAGTTCTGGAGAACCGGTAGCGGAAATTTTGAGTAGTTCAGAGAACTAGCAAATACTACCTCTAACTGGAGACTTTACAGTATCCTTACCCTGTCACACCCACCAAGCCACACCCCCAGAACCAGTAGTAAAAACATTTGAATTCCACCACTATTTAATATAATTTAGATGGGCTTGGTAAGTAACTATCTAAGTATTATAACCTTTTAACATTTTGTTTGTTTCATTTGAATGTTGTGCCTTTTTGTTCAATAATCCTTGCCAAAAATCTCCCAGAGCAACCATGAGCTCCATTTTGTTCAGGGAATAAAATCACTTAAATAAAATTGTGTCCTTCTTCCTCAGCTCCCTAACATTCATGTTGAAAATACTTCCCTGTTTAATTAAAAAATTCAAATTGTACTGCTAGTTCCTGAACTGTGGATCATTTCCTTGGTTTTGAGAGTGGGTGGGGTGGAACTAGTAATCTCAGACAAAAACCGGCCAAATAATCTTTCAAACTCTCAATGGATCTCTGCAATTGCAATAAGAATCTCCTTTTGGTCAATGAATATGCTTTATCCTTGATCTTTGTGACTTTGACTAAAAGCCTCCAATACAGGAACACAATGTTGCCAGCCAATCAAAGCCACAAAACAGACAGAAGAAATTAGAAACTACCAATCAAGCCAGACACAGCAAACTCCAAGACCAAGAAACACAGACCAAGACTCCCAATCAATCAGGATGAAGAAAAAAACCATTCTGGCTCAACAGTAGGCTAGCCTCAAATTTAAAACTGAAATGGCTGTGATAGCCTGACTCACAGACGAACTCAGTACAAAAAAGCCTGATGATGGCAGATGAGATTCTGCCGAAACATTGCTACAACTTTAAAAGCACAACTACAATAACGTGGATAATACCCGAAGGAACTGAACGACATATTTGTATATTATATATATATATAATATATATAATAATATATATATATATATATATATGTATGTATGTATGTATGTATGTATGTATGTATGTAGGTATGTATGTATGTATGCAGGTAGAATAGATAGAATAGATAGATAGATAGATAGATAGATAGAGATAGATAGATAGATAGATAGCTTATTTAAGTTTTCACAAAACATACAAATACAAATAAAATATCTTTTTTAGAAACAGTTGTGGCCCTGGGTTATCACTCCTCCATACAGACATAAACTCAATACATATTTATCTTATACATTCTAATCCATATCTTGTAACTTTTTTCACAATTTTTTCAATAGCTTTTCCCTTTCTTTACTTCCTACAGCCTTATGATATTATATTTTTCAGATGTGTGTCTACTGTAGCTTCCTTTAAAGGAATAAGGTATCCATCTTCTCACAAGAAGCACTTGCAATTTCCATCATCGAAACTACCAGTCTGGTTTTCTTAACTAACCACCATAAACAGATCTCACAAACAATGACTGAGTTTGCGTCTTCAAACAGCATGTCCAAATCTCAGGTTAGAAATTTCCTCCCTGCTTCCCTCCTTCCTTCATCCTTTCTCTCTGTCTCCATCTCTGTCTGTCTGTCTCTGTGTCTCCCTGTGTGTCTCTGTCTCTCTCTGTCTTTGTCTCTGTCTGTCTATCTGTCTGTCTGTCTGTCTATCTGTCTCTCTCTCTCTCTCTCTCTCTCTCTCTCTCTCTCNCTCTCTCTCTCTCTCTCTCTCTCTCTCTCTCTCTCTCACACACACACACACACACACACACACACACACAATTCTTAGTAATTGGAGAGCAGTAAGAACTAAGGAGAGTGCCAGTACATGTGTGGGAAAACAGCTTACTTACTCGTTGATTGTCCCTAAAACATACAATTCAAACAACTGAGCCTGCTTTCACATGGGATGCCAAGGAGGTTGGAGACATCTGGCTGGAGCTCACCCAAATGAAGTGTGAACAGTTCAATTGAGTGTGTAGATTCTTCCAAACACCCTTAATTTCTCCTGAAATGTTCCTGAGTTCTGTGGCAGATAATCAAGTGTTGTTTGGCAGGATGAATCAATATCAAAACTATTCTTGAATAGAATATTGAATTGAATAGAGCATTAAAACAAGCAGACAATTACAGTCATTCTTCATTGTAGCACCTCAGAACAAGCTAGATTATTTGGGAGGAGTGATAGTGGTAACGGCAACAGCAATCTGCAATCTCTTGTCAACCATCTGAAGTATTCAAGGATCTCATTCAATTTACAGAATGAGATCCCTGAATGATTACACTCTTTCGGGGGGGGGGAACAGTGGGGAAACAGGACTCTTAAAACGAAAAAGGGTTTTGTCAGATCTCATTGCAAATNCTCTCTCTCTCTCTCTCTCTCTCTCTCTCTCTCTCTCTCTCTCTCTCTCTCTCTCTCTCTCTCTCTCTCTCTCTCTCTCTCTCTGTGTGTGTGTAAGCCTGGACAATGAGTGGAACATCTGGTAGAGGTTTAGGGTCAAACGTATAAATGGGGGAAGCTCAGCACATTTCACCGAAACACTCAGCATCAGTGACGTCAATTGAATGGATTGGCCTTTTCTACATGGCATTTAAGAGAGCTATTAACTGGAGCCAGTGGTGGGAGTGTTTATATGGAAAATCTGAAGCCAGGAAGTTTTTTCTGATTGTGATATTGAGGCTATCAAGTAGCTTGTGTTCTGAAGTGCCTTTTCTTCTGTGAAAAGTCAGCCACACCACACAATCAGCACCTTTAGCACAGTCAGGCTTATTCCAGAAAAAGGCCTTTACTCTTTGGCATGTTTAATATCCCAGAAGTCTCTGAAACTAAACTAACTATCAGGAGACCAACTTTGTTTTTTATCTGTAAAAGAGCTGGGAGAAAGGAAAAGGTTCAGCTGGATTCAACCTGATCCAGAGCTCTCTCTCTCTCTCTCTCTCTCTCTCTCTCTCTCTCANCTCTCTCTCTCTCTCTCTCTCTCTCTCTCTCTCTCTCTCTCTCTCTCTCTCTCTCTCTCTCTCTCTCTCTCTCATTAAATAGCAATAGCACTTATATGTCACTTTACAGTGCTTTGCAGCCCTCTCTAAGGCTGCAAAGTTTACAGAGCTGGCATATTGCCCCCACTTTACCAACCTTGGAAGAACAGAAGGCTGAGTCAACTTTGAGCTGGTGAGAATTGAACTGCCGAACTGCTATAGGCAAGAGCTCTCCATACTATCTTGTGAACCACAGTTTCTTTCAATTGTTATAGTTTCAACTTTGCATCAGATTCGATGTTATCAAGCCAGGGTATTTGTCCACTAACCATTTTTAGCATCATTGCCTTCTCCAATGAATTTGCACGCATAACATGACCAAAGTTATTCCAAGCTTCTTGAAGTGTTCTGACACTGTTCCAATCATTCCACAAAAGGGTTGAGCTTGCAATACTTCCAAAGTGGCCAGGACATTTCTGGTAAAATGAGAGCCACCCACTTTGAATTCAGTTGGAAATGTTTTGCATACTTCTACATATGCAACTCTAAAAAGACCACAGAAATACATATCTCTTCGGGATGTGGTGGCTCAGTGGCTAAGATACTGAGCTTGTTGATCAGAAAAGTTGGTAGTTCAGTGGTTCAAATCCCTAGCACGGCATAATGGAGTGAGCTCCTGTTACTTGTCGCAGCTTTTGCCAACCTAGCAGTTCAAAAGCATGTAAAAATGCAAGTAGAAAAATAGGAACCACTTCGGTGAGAAGGTAATCGTGGTCTGTGTGCCTTCGGCATTTATTAATGCCCGCCACATGACGTCTTCAGAGAGCGCTGGCTCTTTGGCTTTGTAATGGAGATGAGCACCACCCCCTAGAGCGGAAATGACTAGCATGTATGTGCGAGGTGAACCTTTACCTTTACATATCTCTTAAATTGGGTTGAGACTAGGAAATCAGCACCTTGCTATTCTTAATACAGAATACATGCATGCTCACCTCTTCTTGCTATCTGTTCTTTCTTTTTTTTCATTCAATATTTTTATTACATTTTTATTCTGCCTTTATTATTTTTTAAGTAATTCAAGGCAGCAAACAGACCTAATACTCCTTCTTCCTCCACCATTCCTCCACAACAGTAACCTTGTGAGGTGGGTTGGGCTGAGAGTGAGTGACTGGCCCAGAGTGACATATGCCTAAGGCTGGACTAGAACTCACAGTTTCCTGTTTCCAAGGCCTGCACCTTAAACACTACACCAAAGTGCCTCATACAATATGCCTGTAGTTGTTGTTGTTTCTTCCTCCTTGGACCTTATTTCCATTTGCATTGTACAACATCCAATGGCTGGAGGGCTGAAGCACCACTATGTCTGGGCAACATCCAGAAATGCTATTTCTCAGCATTTTTGCAGGTACTGTAGCAGGCTGTGGAAAGTAGTATATGTCTGTTTGTCTTTAGAATTATTATTTATCTATCTATCTGGACAGTTCCAGGTATATATCAATAGCTGAATCTGAATCATGTATGCATACATCTTCTCTGTAGCATTTGTCTAAGCTATACATTTCCTACCTTAAGGAAATCATTTCTGCTTGCTGAAATAAACTACCAAACCAAAAGAAAAGTTGAGATGCCAGATGCATGTGTCCGTGTTTGACTACAATATAAATTCCATCACACAACAGAACAGGGATGGTAGGCACGAATGTGCACTTATGCTCACCCTTTACGGACCTCTTAGAATGGGGTGAGGTCAGTAGTGGATAGTTTAAGGTTAAAGGAGTGGGGGTTAGAGGATGTAACAACAGAGTCAGGTAGTGCACTCCAGGCATTGACCACTCTGTTGCTGAACTCGTACTTTCTGTAATCATGTTTGGAGCGGTTAACATTGAGTTTGTATCTATTGTGTGCTCTTGTATTGTTGTGGTTGAAGCTGAAGTAGTCATGACTGGTAGGACATTGTAGCAGATAATTTTGTATGTTAAGTCCAATCACAGGTGGCATGGTTCAAGATTGTCCAAGCTCAAAATCTCAAGCCTGGTGATATATGTTGCAAGCATCTGTCTCTCTGTCTCTCTCTGTCTCTCTCTGTCTCTCTGTCTCTGTCTGTCTGTCTGTCTGTCTGTCTGTCTGTCTGTCTCTCTCTCTCTCTCTCTCTCTCTCTCTCCCTCCCTCCCTCCCTCCCTCCCTCCCTCCGTCTCTCCCTCCCTCTCCCCCTCTCTCTGAAATGCTATTTATTCCACACTTGGGGCTAGCTAGATATCATTTTTAAAACCAGAAAATTTAAATTAAGGTAAGACTGAGAGCCTGGCAAGTATCAAAAATAGATGTTAGTGATTCCTGATTGCCTGTTTTGTGACCTACACCTCTTGGGCCTGGAACAAAAGATTCAAGCTGCGAAGGCTGCTTTTGCAGCTGAATCTTTAGTGCCCTGCAAGTCTTATTTTAGCATGGTGTGAATGTTGTTTTGAATTGTGAAAAGCATAAATCCAGAGCTATCATATCTCATAGGTCTGCAAATGGAAAATTTCCAAGGAAGTTCAACACAGTCACACTAGACTTCAAAAGAATAAACTTGAATGAGTAGGTTGGGTAAAAAGGAATCTTGAAGGAGAAACATCTCTATACGTCGTTCAGGGTTTATTCAAAACTATAGTAGTGAAAAAGTCCAGTTAGAATAGGAGAAAGATAATTTTTAAATAAAAAATCCAACTTGTGGAACATATTTTTTTTTTCCTATTCTCCATACCCATTAAAGAAAGAAAATCTTGGGAAATGCTTCTTTTTCTTCCTCTACCCAAGATATTTTTCTCCTCAGGCTGCTAACAGCAAGAGCTCTCATTATTCATATTCAGATTTTGAAGAGTTTGTTTGGTTTCTTAAATTCATTTTTGGCTTTTAACTACCTCTTTTCAGGCACACTAAACAGCTGGGAAAACACGAGAGGTTTGAAAGCAGCAGCAACTGCACAAAGGCCAGGTTAGAAAGGAAAAAGAGATGGTGAGTAGGGGGAGGTAATTTCATACTTTGTGTCTGGGTGGTCTGTCAGTATTGGAGAACCTTACAAAATTTAGCATTTTATTTTTCCAAAACAGCTCATGGGTAGCTCTCTGCATGTCACATATTTGCAACTATTGCACAGACTAGTTTTAACTCAAGTACATTAGTTCACATGTGCACATAGCATGAAGTCATTTGTGTAATTGCTTAAAGGGAAGTACTAAATATCAGCACAGATATACCAATGGTTAAATATTTTTCTTCAAAGGGTCTTTCATTTGCCCAAATCATCTGCTCTTTAAACCATTCTCCATATATGTGAATAATTTCAGTTTGCCCCTGAGCTACAATTTGCTTAAAGTACTGCATCAATTAATTGGTACAATCCACAAACATGCATGGATAAATATAAAGATACATTTACATCTTTCTATTCTTGGAAACCATTGCCTCACCTTAGTGAAGTCTTAGTGAAGGAGTACAACAAAATTTTGAGAAACTCACTTGTCCCTGTGCACGCTGATCTTCCTCATCTATCAATTGGCAAGCTTCAATCCAGGAAGACTTCTCTGGCACTTGCTCAACAGCTGTCTAACAGCTTTGACATCAACACATAGTGGAAAGCCAAATGGACTGCTGAATGCCCAGATACAGGCAGTTATGTAGATGACCTTACACAATAGGCAGGGGTGGGATTCAACCAGTTTGTACTTATTCGCTAGAACCGGTTGTTAACATTCTAAGCAGTTCGGAGAACCGGTTGTAAGAAAAATTACTGGCCTAATCCTGTAAGGAAGGCAGGAAGGAAACATTCTGGTGTTGCTTACAGAAACTGCCTCTCCATTAACCCTTATTACATTCTTGGCAGGACTAGACTTCCTGTCTCTGGAACGTCTCTGGAGCTTTTTTTTTCCCTTCTTTTGCTGGTATTTTGCTTGCGTGGAGTGACCATTCAAAGTTACAATGGCACTGAAAAAAGTGACTTATGACCATTTTTCACACTTATGACTATTGCAGCATCCCCAGTCATGAAAGGCCAGGTGAGGAGATGCATGCCTCAATGTGAGTGATATCGCCCAGCCAGTCACATGACCACCAAGGCACACCCACCAACTAAGCCACCCTTGACAATAGGTGCCAGGTTTTGACCTTCCTTGCCAGCATTGGTTAATTCCGAACAGGATCTGTACCCAGGACTTATTGTTTAAATGGGGTCTTGTCTTGTCTTGTCTTTACTCCTCAGTGTAACTGTAATGCTCCTCAACAAAATATTAATCACATTGTGTTTGAATGTCCACCAAGAGCTTACACTGGCCCAATATCTGATTTTTTTCAACATAGACCACCCTGTTCTTGAATGGCTGGGTGGACTGGACATTAACATTTGAACCACTATAAGTCCATGCATTTGCCATAAGCTAAATAAATAAATCTCCTCCCCTCCTCTTCTCTCCTTTCCTTTACTCCCCTTGTCGAGTTAATACACAGCTTCATCCATTGCCTAAGTTTCTCACAACTCAATCACAACTTTCTTAGTCTTCCCAATCTTCTCAATCCATTTACAAAATTCTTAAATACTCCTTTCAGCATTCCCATATTTCAACTCATCTGAAATAATGTCTTCATTTTACTTTTAATTCTGTTCATTTGGTTGGTCTTTCTTCTTTCTAGCTCCTTACAAAACTTTTTTTTTTAAAAAAAATCCATCAAAACCATTCTGCTTTTTCTTTGCTTCTTCTATGCTCAACTGTTCCTTGATCTCTTTGACTGCATCTTTGAAACTATCTTTATCTCTCAATCAATACAGACAAGCATTAATTGTTTCTCATCCTCATTTTTTCAGCATTGTATGGTACATGTTTTTTCTCTTCCAGTCACTTTCTCTTTATTGTCCCATCAAACAACAAACATTCCACTGATAACTTTCCATTAGCACAACTCCACACATATCCAAGGCTTTCTACAACTGAATTCTTTCCAATCTGTTTCAAGCCACTTCCACATGCTTTCCTTTCATCCTCTTTCCATTCCTCCTGTTGGGGAATTAATCTATCTTTGTACTATTCTTCTTTCACTCTTGTTCCTTTAACTTCCATGTCCATTTTTTCCACATAAGGCCTACAAGTCAGTGGTGGGATTCAATTTTTTTTTACTACCGGTTCTGTGGGCTGGTTTGGTGGGCATGGCAGGGGAAGGATACTGTAAAATCTCCAGTCACAGTTGGTATTTGCCTGTTCTCTGAACTACTCAAAATTTCTGCTACCGGTTCTCCAGAACTGGTCAGAACCTGCCGAATACCACCTCTGCTACAAGTGCATGTGATGTGCTTTTGCTTCTTTCAAAGAGGATGGCACCAGGACATAATATGTCAGTATGTTGCCATCCAATTCTGCACTCAAATCGGACTCAGGGATGACTGTCCTAAATAATGAACGGTAACATATATTAAGGCTGCTCCCACATTGCTTGCAGAAAACACTGCCCATACACTCTGTGACTGGAAGAAACACTCAAGGCATAAATCTGAGTGTAAACCTCACTGGCTCCATTGTGTCTGGTGTTGTGTTCTGTTTTCTTCTTTGGTGGATGAATCAGTAACCCCACTCCCTATTTCATTTCCCGTCTGCTCTGGAGTGGTAGTGATCCTCCTTTTTAGTGTCACCTGCTGGAAGCAAACATGCAAATATCAGGGGGATAAAAGAAGGAAGAGTAGTGATGCTAGAAAGCCTCTATAAAATAACACTATTTTAGTTTGTTTCAGTTTGCTTTTGCCCAAATCTGTCCTGCCTCCTTGTAATCTTGCCTATAGTCTTCCTGCTTTCCCTTCTTCCTCCATTTATTTTTAGGTTCTAAGGGACATCTCTGTGCAGCCCAAATATCTTTATTAGGAATTTTTTTTAAAATGTTGTGCTTAGGGGACTATATTGTGAGTGGATTTGGAGGGGAGGAGGAAAGAGAAGTTAGAGGAGAAGATGACAAAGACATGATTGTCTTTATGTTTAGTTTCAAAGTATGTCATAATTGGGGAAGTCCAGCCTTGCTCCCATCAAATCTGGACTCCTTCCCAATCATGGCATACTTTGGGAAGATTTGCCCACCTTTTCCACCTAAGTGCTTTCCAGAAATGTGAAGTTCAGATCTCAGGATTTCCCAGTCTGCATGGCCTTCTAGAGAAACCATTTTCAATTAGAAGGGCATATATCCCTGGAGAAGCATGAGACTATCCTGTTGAATATGGGGAAAAAATATAAGAATCTGTTGATGGGTGGGTGGGTGGGTGGGTGGGTGGATGAATGGATGGATGGATGGATGGACGGATGGACAGACAGACGGACAGACAGATTCTAATAGAATTAACCTTGAATCCTTGCACAGCCTGCAAAAATACACATCCTTAAGCTCAACAAAACTTTATCTATTGCCAAGGGAGAACTGGCAGTCTGGAGAGATTTCTATATTATAAGCAGGATATTGTAAAGTAGTTAGCTTTCACTCTACACATGTGAATCTAGTTGCTTGTGCCTGAGACTATCTCATCCTTTAACTTAAAATTTCCATTGGAGAGGATATGTTTTATTTCTTTCTTAAATGTATATGCCACACATCTTACTATCCAAAATAACTCTGATCCTCTTACAATACAATAGAAAATATAAACATAAAAACAATTTAAAATTACAAGACATTTCATAATGTATATTATGGAATGATACACATGATTTATAAATAAACATTCACACATGGGGAACATATTTAGAATGTTGTTACTAATAAGGTATATAACCAAAAAGTTGGGGGATCCCCCATCTAAAGGGTAGATTGGGAATAAATAATAGAAAATTTTGGGAGAATCATGTCTGGTCCAGGTAGAATGACTTCTCCTTCCACATCCTCAGAACAATAAAAGTTTCTCATTCTCTTTACTGGGGTAAAAATGAAACAAAGACCTAATTTGGTTGAGCAATGCTCCTTCTACTCCCCTTTTCATTCTGAAGGTACATTTCCCAAAGAGTTCCAATGTTTTCTCCTGGAAAACAATCAAGAAAACATGATATTCTGCAGCCAAACGGTGACCTCATTATTAGGAGGAAGCAATCACTCCACCTCTCTGTACCAAGCTGCCTCGAAGTGAAATCCTCTTGAACCTTTCAGAGAGAATTAATCAATTTTACCATAATTACACATAGTTGGCCACCTTAAAAATACATTATCTCATTTCCTTTAATTTTTTTCCCCTTGTTTTTTTATCACTTGCAGGCCAAGCATTTCAAATACAGAACATGTTATATGTCTTAAAAGACCTCTGACTGAAATTCTCTGCCAGTAACACATTTCTTTTATTTTGCAAAAGAGAAAAAAAAACCTCTTATTTGTGTGCATCTCTATCAAGGATGCCTTGTCTGGGCTTCAGAAATCCAGACCAAAATTAGTGCTCTTACACCATCTCCAACAGAAGCTTTTTTAAAACATGAAATGACAAACCCTTCAGTTCATATGCAATATCCGGTGTAATTAATCTGAATTTAGTTAGCAACTTTTACTAAAATATAGACTGACGCCACTATGGGACATCTTGAAGCTTGCAGGCCATGTGGGTTCCAAGTGCAATTCAGTATAGCATTGGAGGTAAAGTCATAGGGCAGACCCTCTAAATTTTCTCACGTCTGAAACCCACCCTTCAAAAGGTCCTATAGGAGAAGACAGGGGTGGGCTGCTAGGGGTTCGCAGGGGTTCGGGAGAGCCCCTAGCTAAGATTCTGCACAGTTCAGAGAATCCCCAAATCCCACTCCTGGCTGGCCCTGCCCCGTCCACCCTGCCCCTCCCAGGAGTCCCCACGCAGCCTGTTTTGGATGCAGGTAGGTGCAGGGTGCACACAGAAGCTCAGGGAGGGCAAAAAAAAAGGCCTCCTGGAGGTTCAGGAAGGCTGGAAACAGGCCCGTTTTTGGCCTCCAGAGAGCCTCCAGAGCCCAGGGAGAGCATTTTCGNCCCCCCCCCCCCCCACTGTGGAGCAGGAAGCCGACTAGGTCACATCCACCATGGCCGCGCCCACCCAGCAACTGGGCAGGGAACCGATTGCTAAAATTTTTGAAGTCAACCCCTGGGAGAAGATATCTGAAGTGGCATTGCTAAACAGTCTCAGGGTTTCCTGTGCACAGTGAAAGGAAGAAAATCAAAGAATACCTTTAAAAAGATATTCAACTAAACTTTACTCAACTAAAGTTTAATTTCTTATTTAGAATCTTAAAAAGGAGTCAACTAAAGTTTAATTTCTTGTTTAGAGACCTAAAAATCATGTGGATCACTCAGGGTGAACATCTAAGCACCCATTGCTTAGCAACTATGTCAAACCCCAGAAGTATGCTATGAGAGAAAGAAGTTTGTTTTGAGTCAGACTTGGTTTTCTCTACTGGACGATGAAACATTCTCTTTAAAAATTCAAGCACTCTGCTCAGAAGCAATTGTGCCAAGATCGCCCTGGGCACAAAGAGAGGAACCCTTGTCCTTTCCACCCACAAAGGAGCAGAAAGAAAGAAACTCTGTAAAGTGAATGTTCAATTAGAAGATACGGCAAAAAAAAAAAAAAAAAACCAACTGAGGAGACCTGATGAAGAGGTATGCTGTAATTGGACATAATTTGTTCAGTTCTCTGCTAAAAACAGTTATTGTGCATTTATTTATTTATTTAAAAAATTATCTGGTTGCCCAACTCACACATTTAACTGGCAAAGGATGAAACAAATTAAGAGAAAGGAAGGGTATGAGGAATAAGTAAAAGGAACTCCCTCTTTCTTGGTGATTTTTTCTTTTTTGGCTAACTATTCCTGATAACAGTGTCTTCATTTTATTTTTATTTTTGCAGATGGCTCTTTTAAAAAGCAGGATTGTTCCCAAGCATTGCTCAGATTTCATTCTGAGCTCTCTTTCTGAATGGCTAAAGTACAGATGCATATTGTAAATGTTAATAAGATCATGTATGCATTAGTGAGTTTGCAGCTTTCTGTCTGACAGATTTCAGCTGCTGAGATAGAGTTTGAACTGCAACAAATAATAATTTTCCCTATTGTGGGAAAACTCATTCCCCTCTCTTCCTTATGATTTCCATAACTAAAAGAATAGAGATTGATTTAATACTTAAATCATGAAATAAAAGAAAGATAGCACGTAGAGTCCTTGGGAAGGAGACCACCAGGAACTTCCAGGACTAGACTGGAATGCCAGAAAAAGAAACGCAGAAGGCAAAACCACTCCTTTTGAGGGTTTCATAATCATTTTGCAGGTATTGAAATTGTCTGCCAAAATAGGTCATTTTATTTTTTGCAAAGGACTTCTATCAGCTAAGGAAACTTAAATAACTGTCTTTTTCTAGATCATATCACTAGGTACAGGGCCTTAATCTATTATGTTACTTCCTATCACAGATCTCAATTTATATTCAAGTTTTGGAAGGCCTTTTTCCAATTATTAGACATTCAGCTTCATTCATCCTCCTCAAGTCCTCTGGTCTCTAATGGAAAAATGGACAGAGTGATCCGAACATTAGCATGTACTGTGTTTCCTATCAGCAGAACAGTCAATCTGAGCCGTTGTCCCCCTGGACAAATCTGTATGTAAGTACATTCCTCCATAGGCATCTCTCCAACTTATAGCTGTGAGCCCTCTGTCTTGCCCTACAGAATGATCACATCTGCTGTTCTTCATGCTTTGGACCTGATGCAGAGATGCAGACTGCACAGCTCCTTTAAAAAAAAAAAAGAGTTAGATCTGGCAAAGGCTGCATACAGTTGTGACCCAGGGATTCACATGCAACAGGCCATCAAGACTGTGGTGGGGAATTTGCCCTAGCTTTCTACTAATCTTCCATTTGTCTTCCCAAAAAGTTGTTTTCAACATTTATTGGCCCCACCTCTCCCCACAAATTAGCCTTTTGTCTGCAATTGCCTGCTTCAAGTGAAGATTCATTCAATATTCCTTCTGGGTTTTTTCTGTCATGAGGAGCTTCCATAACCCCTTGTGCTCTAATACTCTTTCTTTTTCCTCTCTTCACACCCCTGTGCCGGTGGCTGGGAGAGAAGAATATGAAGTGGGTGGTCTGTATTCTGAATTCTAGATGCAGGAGAAAACTTTTGGAAGAACTACCCTGAAATCCTAGAAATTACAAGAAAGTGCAAGGGAAGTCCATACCCATGCTTTCTGTCCCAATTTCATCTGAATTCCCACACAAATCCCATCCTCACAATCTATCGTCATTATTAAGAGAACGTGAAATTCAAAATGAAGAGGGCTTCATGCTTCTCACCAGACAGTCGCCAACACTGGTTGTACCTGGCAGCAGGAAGGAAGGAAGGAAAGAAGGAAGGGAGGGAGGGAGGGAGGGAGGAAGGAAGGAAGGAAGGAAGGAAGGAAGGAAGGAAGGAAGGAAGGAAGGAAAGAAGGAAGGAAAGAAGGACGGACTAGGTACTTCTGATTGTGTATGTCAAGACACGTCTGATGACTTTGGAGAACTTGCTCACAGGTGAGATGGGGGAGTGAATGTATAAAGGTAGTCAACCATTCATTTAGTGACTGTTACAATGGCAGTTTTAAAAATAAAGTGACTCATGACTGTTTTACATACTTACATACATTTGCAGCATCTCTGTAGTCACATGATCAAAATTTGGACACTAGGCACTGACAACTGACAACAGTTGACAGTACTGACAACTGGCATGTATTTATGGTGGTCACAGTGTTCCTGGGTCATGTGATCAACTTTTGCGACCTTTTGATGAGCAAAGTCAATGGGGGAAGCCAGGTTCAATTAACAGCTGTGTTACTAAACAACTGCAGTGATTCTCTTAAAAACTGTGGCAAGAAAGGTTGTAAAATGGGGCAAAACCCACTTAATAACTGTCTCGCTAGCATGAGAAATTTTGGGGTCAATTGTGGTCATAAGTTGAAGACTTATGGCTCCTAAATCATCTTGCCAGCATTTCCTTTGTGCACAGGAAGCTGGAGTGGAATTATGATGGATAAGGAATATGGACACAACCTGAAGAAGTATGATGATGAAGATGTTATCCATTCAGTTGTGCCTGACTCTTGGTGATTTTATGGATCAGATCTCTCCACACCTTCCGATCTTGCACTATTTCTTTGAGTTGTTCTGCGCTCTGGCTGGTGATAGCTTTGTTGGTATCCAGCCACCACTTTGTATAACAGCCTGGTTTCCTTTTACTACTAACTCTTCCAAACAATCCCTGAAGAAGGAATGCTGGAGCAATTAAGCAAACATCTGTTCAATCCTGAGAGAAAAAAAAGCATGACAAAGAAACTCAAGATATCCCACCTTGGTACTGTTTGGTATAAGAGAAGGCAGGAAGAAAGCCCATTAAGGTTTCAAGCAGCAGTGGGATCCCACTACTGGTTTGGTGTTCGTGCACATGCACCTAATATGCACGCAGCTTTTCGCACATCAGCTGACACCTGCAGCGCCAATCAGCTGAGAGGATAAAGAAGAGAAAAGCGCAGGGGTAAGTGGGAGGGCCTATCGGCTTTTTTTACTACCAGTTCAGTTGAACCAGGCTGAACCGATAGCATACCACCACTGGTTTCAAGATTTGTTATCTGCTTCCATACCTGGCCTACTTCAAAGCCCTGGAGGTTATGTAAAAAAAAGAGCCTGATTCTGTACATTCTTTCCAGCATGCTCGGTGTCTGCTTACCTAAGTTTTTTCCTCTGTCAAATATTAGGGCCACTTTACAATGTGTAAAATATGGGAGAGCCTGTAGGTCCATATAGGCCAACATATGCAGGTTAAACCATGTATTTCTTGAAAAAAAAGAGATGGGGTTCGAAAGAGAGGAGGAAGGAAGTTGAACAGAGTTCTAGGCGTACATGCTTAGAAAAATGGGTGGTTTTTTTTTTTTTGTTTGCTTAAAACACAATTTCTCATACACACCCTTCCTCCCCTCCCCCTCCCAACACACCCATTCCAATGTGGAAAGTTTAAATAATGTGCAAAATGTATAACATGACGATGAAACACTGAGCAAAATCCATTAGACTGCTTTTCTAAGCCGTTAATGCGCTTTGCTGAAAACATGTTCTCAATTATATCAGAACATCCAGAAAAGTATTCTGTGAGGAAATAAAGAACAGCCTTAAGTTGGACTGCAGAGAGTGGTTCATATTATTTTTTCTTTTAAGATAATAAAGAACAGATGTCTTAACAAAAAAATATAACCCCAGTGGCTTTTACTTGGCCTGTTTCATGAGGGAAGACTAGTTGAAAAGTTTGATTTTCTCCAGAAAGGGTAAAAACAAGAAACTCCCTAGGTACATTTTTCTTCACCGTCTGATATAATTCATTCTTTCATTGTATGGGCAAGTTTTAAGATTATGTTTATCATTCAATTTTTCACCAGGAATCAGTGGCTGGTTTTTAAATTTATCTTAAATCACTCTCAATGGGTATGGTCTTCTCTATAAAGCTAAAGGCCCGGTCCCACTGGCCGACAGACGCAAAATGTATGCATACGCAGCAGATGAGCAAAATTTCGGGGTGGCTCCATCCATTGTCATCCATTCCAAAAAGTGGTGAAAATTTTCATAAACAGAATGGAAAAGAATGGAAAAGAATGGACATGGGTAGTATGTAGCGGGGATGTTAAATGGATGTTCATAGGAAAGCTAGTGATACAGCGGATGAAGCGGATGACACATCTGAAGGGCTCTGGGGAGAATTTCAAAGTGGACACATAGCAGAAGGGCGGATGCATAGCGGATGAAGCGGATGCATCATGGACACCTATAGGAAACAAAGGGGATGCCGTGCGGATGTATATTAGATGCAAGTGTTCACTGCGATGTGGGGAGTATGATTTGTTAAGCTCCGCAGATATAAAGGATGCAGCATGCACGCAATCAGCATACAGGGGAAAGACGTGCTGCCACATACATCTAGCAGGAACACATGTTCGTCAGTCAGGCAAGAAGAGGAAGCCCGTGCCTACTTGTTCCAGCCCTGGCAAGAAGGCCAGAACCAGCATCCTGCCCCTGGCACTGACCTCTGAAGCTGCTGCTTCTGCTTCTGCTTCTGCTGCCTGCTGCTGTGGTGGACTAGCCCCAAGGCCCTCAAAGCCCTGCTGCTGGAAGGCCCTGCTGCTCAATCCCCTGAAGGCCTTGCTGCCTCAAGCCCCTGAAGCCCTGATGCTCAATCCCTGAAGGCCTCTGCTCAAGCTCTGAAGGCCCTGCTGCTCAAGCCCCTGGAGGCCCTGCTGAAGGCCCTTGCCAGAGGGAGGAAGAGGCAAGGAAAGCAGAAGAGAGCGAGAGGAAACAGTACACCATTTCCGGGAGCATGAAGATGAAGTGCTGGAAATGGCTGAGGAGAATGAGTTACTTCTGGAGAAAGCCACAGACTGTATCGGGAAACCAAGAAGAAGCAGACAGCTTGGAGAGACAAGACAGAGAGCTCTGGGTACACTGCAGAAGTACTCCTTTGATGGTGGAAGTACATGCACACCTGGTATGGCAAGCTACACCTCAGAAATCTGGGCAGGCCGCTGTCAAGCTCACTGAGTGGGAGATGTACGTCATGGCCAAGTGCAGTTTCCTGGAGGGTGAGATCCGCCACTGAGGAGCAGGCCCCTCTGAGACCCCTCTCCTTCAGACAGCCCACAGACAGCCAGTCCTCTTTCCAACCAGGAGCCAGCTACCCTGTCCAGGCAGGTGTCTTCAGAGGGCCCCAAGGCAGAGACCCCCGGACAGCTGCCACTCCCCATGCCGGCTGACTTGGAGGATCCGTGGAGGATTGACGCCCTGCTGTCACAAATAGAGGAAGAAGCAGCAGCCAACCAGAGACAACCCACCCCCACCCCCAGCTCCAGAGGATGCAGGCAGAGAGGCAGGCTGGAGGGCCAGGACCACTATGCTTGTTGGAGATCAGGGACAAATGAAGACCAGCACATGAAGACCACACAGGCCCAGTACCAGGTGATGAAGAGAGAAGATCACAGCACTTCTGCACAACCCTCAAGGCCCAGCTGAAGCTGCTCCTTACCCACTCCAGGTCTGCTCCTCCACCCAGGCAACGTCACAGCCCTTCCATGGCTTTCAACAGCCCTCATCTACCAGGCTACGACTACCAGGACTGTCCCACAGCAAAGGTCAAACTTCCCAGTCCAGCCCAGGTCATCGCATGCCAAAAACGCACTCCCCACCGCACCTTCGAGACCAAGACAGCCCCACTACACTCCTCCTTCCTCACCCCACAGCCCAAGCCCCTCACACGGACAATCTGTCACTCATTATGGACTGACATCCCAGTCCCTTGATGAAGCGGCCTTCAACCTCATGGACTGAGTCTAACCTCGATAGCTTTCTGAACACACCATCACCGTTGTAGTCCTCGGGCTAGCACCCAACGGCGCCTCAGACCAGCACTCAAAGCACAACCACCTCCACAGTCCCTGCCCGCTTAACAGCTGAGACCTATGGACATTGACTCACGAGTGACTGAGAATAGTGTCTCAGAGACTGAGTTGTTTACTTGCCTAAGTTTTATCTTTGCTTAAGACACTCTTACATTGTTCATTTTTGCTTTTTTAATAAAGTCATAAAGTTCTACCTAAGGACACTGAATAAGGCTTATCTTGCTTACACACTTAAGTCGAGTTTTACTTGGTTCATTTTGGCTTATTAATGAAAGTCATAAAGTTATCTCAAGAAAGCTTAAATAAAGTTTATCTTGCTTAAGACACTTGGTTTCAGTTTTTTTTATGCAAATAAGTGTTTGTCGAAAACTTTGAAAAAAGGTCTAAGCCTCTTGCATGCTTTGTGGAAATAGTATAATGGATAGTTGTGGCATACGATACAACCTCCAGTGCAACCAAGTGGGACGTATGGTCCACCATCGTTAGCTTCAACATGCCATGGACTTGTTATTATGAATAACAATATTCATTGACAACACATTTTAAAATAAAAAAAAGCCTGGTCTATTAATTTTTTTTTTTGCCGCTCACAACTTCAGTCTGTAGGACCCCACACATACATTGCCACAATCTCATCAGTGTTATGCGGACAGACTCGAAGGAAGCATCATTACTTCATCTACCATTCCTTTACTGGAGTCTGACACGGGCTACCAACTGCTTACCAAGCTTGGCGCGAGTTTCATCCAGGTGTCTAAAGGAGGTTGCTTGCTTTTCCCGTCACGGAAGCCTCTGTTGGGCGCCTTCTTACAGTCACAGTGTCTATCAGGTTATCGTCCTTGCCTATCCATTCACCAGGTCGCATGTCCCCATTCCCCTTTGTGTACCAGCTTGACCAAGGTCTGTTCTGCAACATGTGGTAGTGGTGCGCATTAGAATTGTGCAGGATGCAGCAACTTCCCAGCGCATGCTTCCTCACTACTTTCCTCTCTGGGTCATAGCCTGCATGTGCGTAACGAAGCTATCTGGATACCCTGTTGGCCTAGGATCCAAAGACCTTTTCTCCACCAACTGCTGCCCTGGATAGCCTGCCAGTGAAGAACCCTTGTAGTTGTAATAAGGTGGACCTTAAAAATTGGCTGGAGCTTTGCAGACCACATCTTCCGATCTATGCTCCAACAGCTTGTGGGAAAGTTCCACCTCTGATCCCCTGTTCTCTGTCAAAGTTATTCCCAGCCTTCTACAGTGATGCGGCACTGAGGAGCTCCTCCACGTATTCTCAACTGCTGGCCTGGCACCACTTCTCTGACCACTTGGTTGATGCGTTTGTGTGGCATCGTCCACGCATGACTGCATTGTTTCTGGCAGTTGGTTCAAGAGGGCCACTGCCTCTGGCAGATCAGTGCCACTGTCAGTCCAGGATCCAGGGTTGGATGGAAGTCGGTCTTGGCTGCTGCTCACACTGGGTCTCAAGTACGCTCTTACAACGTTTGGGCGCCGGTCACAATACGCATGGCAGTGCATCCTCATGAAGTGCATGGAATGGCACCGGAAGGGTCTGTCATTCCGTTACAGCTCCACCCATCAATCTGGTCATACAGTCGAAACTCCATTCTTGCTCACGGATCCATCTCGGACCCACACAGCTCTTGGACTCTTCTTCTCCCTGTCTTATAAAAGTTAAACAGTCTGAAACAGGTTTGGTTCTGGTGATGAATGAGCCGCAGCTATCATACGGACTGTGTCATCAATCTCATGGTGTGAGAACAATTGATCTGATGTGGAAGGCCAAGACAAGGGTGAGAGAGTCTGTACACCAACGGGCTGCTAGGACTCATTTACTGAGATCCAGGTGATTTCCTCCCCCTTTTTATAGGAAATATCGGTGTCCGCTAGTTCCTTATATACGAGATGCATACTGCTTACACCTTTCTATTTCCGTGCTACTAATGCTGTGTAGACGTTCCATGGTACCTTTTGTTTTCCTCCCTTCTTTCCATTTTCCAGCTGCAGCAGATGCTTGAGTTGAGGGGAATGCCCAGAGGATGCAGAGAGGATAAGCGGACATTTAATGGATTGATAAACGGACATTAGAACGTTTGTTGGCTCGTATGTCGTGGATTTACATTCATATGCGGTGGAAAGTTCATCTGTTCACAAAGTTTTGTGCAGCTCAAAACTTCTTGCATGGATGAAATTGCAGTGGATGGATGCTCGACGGATAGAGCGTATGAATCACGTATGAAATGAGTACACAACGGATGCATAGCATTTTCCAATGGATGGCAAACTCTTTTCATCCACTCAGTTTTGGAGATCCCAGCAATTTAAATCTTCAGTAGATGATTCCTGGTGCTACCAGAGATATGAGACCTGACAGCTGAAAATGGAAACTTGTCAGTATTTTGTACATGAAAGTTGTCAAAGAAAAGTGGCATCTGGAAGCACACACATTCTTGTGCGCTCTTTCCATTACTGGATTCACCCAGAGCTGCTTCACAATGCAAGCTGGTTGTGCAACAGTTTAAGCATCAGTTATGCAAGCGTAGCTTTGGCTGATGTTGTGTAAGCAAATCATTGTCTAGCTGTATGGTTTATGAGTCATTTGAGAGTTATTTCAAAAAGCAGAGCATTACAACATCCTTGTAACTGGGTAAGGGATCTGGGATTGGGAGGTACCTTGAGCATCTTGGTCATCTACTGAGGAAAAAAACAGACCCATTCCTGTCTCCTAATTAGCCTGACAAAATGCTGAAAACCCCTGCATCAGAAAACATCCGTCCTATTGTTTTTAAAATTGATCTATACTATGCTTGATCTTACTAAAAAGCCATAAACATAGCAGTAGAGGAGTGAATGCTGTTCTGTGAGATTTTTTTTGCTAGTTGTTAGTATATTGTGTTTATTTGATTCCTTATGGAAAGGTTGCTAATAGTAATGCTACAAGTTCTGCTGCAAATGCCCGCTAGATGGCAACAAAGAAAGGCAGGAAATCTTTGCTGCCATCTAGTGGTCACCTAATTTTTGCATTCCAGATCTGATAACTCCATCAGCATCCAGCTGTTAGCACAGGAGCATATGAGTCTTCAGCAGATTTCAGTAAGATTGTTGTGTGGTCCCCGAGCCTTACAGAATCAGGATCTTCTAGGAAAATCAGCAATGGCTAGACCATTGGTCAATGAGATGGTTTAAGGAAAATGGGAAGCAGAGAACCTTTGCTGTGTGTTTGCACATACATAAATGCAAATGCATGAGGCCCACAACACATCATTTGCCATTAATGTCACCCGTGAGATTGAAAATGCCATCCTTGAATATAGGATATAAAGATTTGGTGGTTTAGAGTGGAACACTGTCATGTTCAACAGTAGACATGAAGAGTAAATATTCAGGAAGACATTGCAAAGGGTTAAGATTCAAATACATAAATTGCAGAAATCACCCTTAAAAATATAATATAATGTTGAGTTGAATGAAGCATTGACATCACTTGAACAGGACACATATCTTATTGCATTGTTTTACATTTCTGAATGTAAAAGAAAGGGTTGCAGCTTAAAACCCATGAGTTTATACATTAGTTCTTGTACGCAAAATAAAGCTTTGATCAAATAAAGCTGTTGGTTTTTTTCCAAAACAAAAGAAATGAAGCACAAATATTTACAATCTTTAGCATATAAACAGTAATTCTGTTCATGATAATATAAACCTTGAGAGTAAAGAAACCTATTTCAGTATTATGAATTTTATAAGCAACGGGGATGTATCTAAATTGTATAATTTGTTCAATATAATAAACTCTAAATCTCTTTATAAGATGGTTGAAGTCAATGTGTTCACAAAAACTTATTTATCACAAAAAATAATAACAAAAATATAACATACTGTAATGTTGCCATGAAATATAAAGGGGACATTGCCTGATTTGCTCTCTAGAATTTTTGCAAAAAGATAAAAAGTATTTTGCACTTAGGAAACCACTTTCAAGATTATTGAAAAATAAAGGCTTTTGAGGCCATCTGTTTTTTATAACTGCAAAAACCAGCTTATACGAAAATCCTGCAGTTTGCAAACTGAAACTTAATTATTTTAATTATTTTTAAAGCATGATAAAATCTTTACCCTGCAGTAGCTACAGCCAAATGACGTCTGTATTTCTGCCTTTTTCATTGATGTAATTTTTCAATTTCCTGTTTGCGTCCAGGCTTGATTTATTTTCCATTGATTTTTATTTCAGTGAGAATGTTTAAAAGCTTGGCACTTGGGAATCTTTCTCTTTTTTTAAAAAAAATTATTTTGTCTGCATAAGTCTATTTTGCTTTTTGATTGCCTCATTGTTTTCAGAAAACAATGAAGCAAATGAGATTGAAAGAACAGCTGTGAACAGCTGGATTCCTTGACCAAGGGTCTAAGGATTTGAGGTACAAAACATTTTAGAAGTAAGCAGTTCTTGGATACTCCATTTCAGCAGAATCTCATCTGCCATCATCAGGCTTCTGTATGGAAGTGTGTCTCACTTCCTCTGTTTCAAATTTGA